>CAJHQP010000229.1:0-234359 GCA_905132765.1 Moricandia arvensis | reverse complement strand
GAAACAGCGCAGAAGCAGCTCCTGCCATATATGCGGCGGATCAATCACCCAAATCTGATGGAAATTATAGAAGGAGGCTGAGGCAGATCATTCGCAGCTGCTGAGTTTTTCCTTTTTTGCAATTGAATTTTTCATTCTCACAGAGGATCTGGTGATTTTGTTATTGTTCTTTGGGGCTTCATTGTAAGAGGTGAATAGCTCCCTTACAAGGCCTGTTGAATAAAAGGCTTAGTCTGCCATAAGAATCAACCAGCATCTCAGCTAACGGATGACCAGATTAGCGTTTATTCGACTAATTTCCATGATTAGTCGAGTTAACAACTTGATTACCAAAAGCTCCATTTTGATGGGCCGACCGCGGTTCGAGTAAAAAACCTTTCAGATTCGCGACCAACTCGCTGTGGCGAATGGAGCGACAGTATAAAAGGTAGAAAAGAGGCAACAGCAAGGAGCACCCGAAATCAAACTGACTCACAAGACGGCTAGAACTAGGATTTTACTTTGTACGTCCTATCCGACCTGTGTTATACGGCCAAGCTCACTGAGCTCCGTCGAACGTCATCTCCCTTTTCCTCATTTGTATCTCGAACTCATTCATCAATAAAGTTTCCAGTTCACCATTTATAGTATAATCTGCCTTTGTCATAATCCACTGACGAGTCCCATCACCTTCTTACTAACAATAGACCGAATTCGGTTCAAACAGTTGGCATCCACCGTGGGGCCTTAGACAAAGTAACGTCAACAAAGTTATGAGTCCAAGTAACGACTCGACTTCCGGCGAGAAAGCCGACGTGGTAGCACCTACTCCGGCTGCCGTCGCACCACTCGCTCCAACCCTCATCGATACAATCATGGAACGCTTTGCTCGGCAAGACGAAGCTCAGAAGGCGACGACCGAACAACTTAACGCCATAGCAGCTATTCTCGCGCCCTTCGCCGCAACGGCTGCCTCAACCGACACCGTCCGCCGACAGCTGGTGTATAGCACCAATGAAACAATCAACCCTCCCGGTCAGGCCGCCGGACCGCAAGTTCGAGTAAACGAAGCACAGGTCCGTGCCACAGGAACGAACTACTGCCTGCGATGAACCGGATCTGCAGACTGTCCAGGAGATAGCCGCTCTCAAGCAAGCGCTCCTGGATATTAATGCAAAAATTCACAGTGTCACAACCTCAGCCTCGCTTATCGAGAGTGTCCTCGCTGAAACCGTTCGAACACCGTTCACCAAGAAGATCTCCGACGTACGACTCGACCAATGGAGAAGCTCCGCTTGCCAACATATGACGGTCTCTTGGATCCAACCACCCATATTACCTCTTTCAACGTTGCGATGTGACGCCCAAACTTTACGCCAGAGGAGCGAGACGAAGGTTTCTGCCAACTCTTCGTCGAAAGCCTCAAAGGCGTGGCACTCAACTGGTTCACCAGCTTGCCGAAGAACTCAATCGACAGCTTCCACGACCTGTCGTCCGCTTTTCTCAAAAATTACATCATGTTCTCCCGCAAAGAGGCCCAAGTATCTGACCTCTGGCATCCCTCCCAGTCGCCGGGACAAAGCCTTCGCAGCTTCATGGAAAAGTTTAAAGAAATCGTGGCAAAAGTGAAAGTCCCCGACAAAATCGCTGTGAACGCCCTCATGAACACACTTTACGTACGCTTCAAGTTTCGCGATGATCTATACATGAGTCCGGCAAAATCCTTGGCAGATGCCATTGCCCGGTCTCATAACTTCATTCGCATGGAGGAAGATACCAAGACAATAATAAGCAAGCAAAACGCGACGAAGTAAGGAGGGACCTCGACGACTAAGACATCCAACGCATGGACAAAACCTCGGCAGCACGCTTCGGCAGAGAAAACTAACCAGAAGAAGAGCTACGTTTACCTGGTAACGAGTCTGACAGCTCGTTAGTCATAGTTCGTGGAAAAGGATGGAACCATTATCCAAAATTACCTCCCCCTGAAGGGACTAAACCAAAGGCTCCCACAGAACCATCGAGCTCAACCCCCGCAGAAATTGAAAAGTGGTGTTCCTATCACCAATCAAAGAAACACGACATGAAGGAATGTAAAGTCTTACATAAGCAGTTCTTCTCATCCTTGGCCAACGGCAGACTAGATCTCGAGCAGTCAAAGCAGAAGCCAAAGAGCGTCAAAAGTTGGAGCAAGAACAAGGACAAGAAAGCTCAAAAATCGCAAAGCAGGACTCCGCAGTCCGAACCAAAGGTGCATCCAGCGCAAGTCACATCCATAGCTTGGGAGAATGGGGATTCATCCACTGACGAGGAACAACCATAGATTCGGCGCCGAGTCGAGTCGAGGTCATCCTTGCGCGTCCCGATACCCTGACCGACGACAAGGCCAACTCGTCCTCATCCAACCCCCGTTGACCTCCGGACAAGCGACCTGCATATCAGGTAGCCGGTGCATCCGACTCTGAGGATTTGCGACACAAACTCAAACGCAAAGTCAGCACCAACGAGGAATCGTACATGGTATCAGCTCCAGATGCAGTAGACCATCGGCGCCAACCGAAGATCTCGCAACGATGGCCCATGAAACCAGAGAACGACCCGACGGTCACCTTCTCAGCCGAAGATGCGATCGGAGTCAGTTTGCCGCATAACGATCTGTTGCTCGTCGAGCTCGGCATTGGTGCCTGCAAAGTGACCAATGTTCTGATTGATACCGGCAGCTCGATAAGAAACTTGAGAAGATGGGAGTCAATTTCCGCTTACTTAAGTCTTCCAACAGATCATTAATCGGATTCAACGGAGTCTTCGAAGAAATGATCGGGAATATCTGCCTTCTAGTATTCGCCGGTGGAGTTACCTGCACAGTCAAGTTCTCCGTTGTCGCAACAGATGCCCCTTACCATGTTATTCTCGGAATGCCTTGGCTCCACTCGATGAAAGTAATTTCCTCGACTTATCACCAATGCATTAAATTTCCCGGGAAAGACGGGCGCATAAAAACTATACGCGATGACCAGCATGCTGCTCGCGATCTCCTCGTCACAAACGTCAAACTTCAGCCACCGCGAGTAAATGCCGTCGCCCGACCTCTCCAAAAGGCCTTTCCTTAGAAAGACGAAGTCATCGAGATTCATATCGACGATACCGACCCGACCAAAGTCGTGCATATTGGCGCTCTCATCTCGGACAAAATACAACAAATGATCATCACTTTCCTCAAGGAAAACATTTCCACCTTCGCATGGACGACCTCTGACATGAAAGGAATTGACCCAAATATTACGTCGCACGAGCTGAACGTCGACCTGACATTCAAACCTATCCGATAGAAGCGTCGTAAGCTCGGACCAGAGTGGTCTAAAGTAGTTAATGAAGAAGTCGAGAGGTTGCTAGAAGCAGGATCTATCTCGGAAGTTCGATACCCCGAGTGGCTCGCGAACCCAGTGGTAGTAAAGAAGAAGAACGAGAAATGGCGCGTATGCGTCGATTTCACAGACTTGAACAGGCCTGCCCGAAGGATAGCTTCCCACTGCCAAACATTGATCGGCTCGTAGAATCGACTACCGGGAACGAGCTCTTATCTTTCATGGACGCCTTCTCAGGATATAACCAGATATCGATGCACCCGGACGACCGAGAGAAAATCGCGTTCATATCCGATAAGGGCACCTTCGCTTACAACGTGATGTCGTTCGGCCTCAAGAACGCCGGAGCAACCTACCGACGTCTCGTCAACCATATGTTCGCAAACAAGTTAGGCGAGACGATGGAAGTGTACATCAATGACATGATGGTCAAGTCACGGCGAGCTAGTGATCACCCCGACCATTTGCAGGACTACTTCAAAATATTGAACAAGTACGACATGAAACTCAATCACGCAAAGTGCACGTTTGAAGTCCAGTCCGGTGAGTTACTCGGATACATCGTTACGCAAAGAGGAATCGAGGCCAATCCAAAGCAGATTTCGGCAATCTCGATCTCCCGAGCCCGAGAAATAGTCGAGAAGTCCAACGCTTGACAGGACGGATCGCAGCTCTTACTCACTTCATCTCTCGCTCAAGGGAAAAGTGTCTCCCTTTCTACAAGCTCCTGCATGGGAATAAGCGATTCATCTGGGACGATAAGTGCGAGGAAGCTTTCACCCAACTTAAGACTTACCTGACCACCCCGCCGGTGCTAGCCAAACCCGAAGCAGGAGATACACTCTACTTATACATTGCGGTCTCGACAACCGCAACAGAAGCGTCCTCATCAAAGAAGACCGGGGCAAGCAAAAACCCATATTTTATACCAGCAAGCGCATGACTGATCTCGAAACGCGATACCCTACTTTGGAGAAGATGGCCTTGGCTGTTGTTACCTCGGCAAGGAAGCTACGCCCTTACTTCCAATACCATACGATCGAGATACTAACGAATCAGCCTCTTAGGACAGTAATGCAAAACACCAACCAATCCAAGCGATTGTCCAAATGGGCACTTGAACTGAGCGAGCACGATATCGTATACAAAGTTTGCACATCATCCAAATCACAAGTGTTGGCCGACTTTATGGTGGAACTATCACCCGAGCTCAAGCAAGATCTTATACTCCCAGGTCATAATTGGATCCTTCACGTCGACGGATCTTCAACAAACAAGGGGTTGGGAGCCGGGGTTCAGCTGCAATCTCCGACCGGAGAACTGATAAGACAATCATTCCAGTTTGGATTCACCGCCTCAAATAACGAGGCAGAGTACGAATCATTGATCGCGGTGTTGCGTCTTGAAAAAGCAGTCCACGCGAAGCGAGTTAGAGCATACTGTGATTCCCAGCTAGTTACAAGTCAATTCAGTGGCGACTACGACACTCGGAACGAACGAATGAATGCATACCTGAAGGTTGTACAAGGTCTTGCTAACGAGTTTGATTTTTTTCGAACTTACCAAAGTCTCGCGCGGAGAGAACGTATGCGTCGACGCCCTTGTAGCGCTAGGGAGCAGGCTTCGTGATCAGATCCAGAGGACAATCCCGATCCATAGGATCGAAAAAAAAGTATCAACACCACAAGATGAAGAGCTGTCCGAGGTCTCTCCCGTCCTTGTGATACAACCAACCAATGAGGTTGCACCAGATTGGCGAGCCGAGCTCACTTGCTGATGAAAAACTGCCCACAAAAAAATGCCGCGCTAGGCGACTGAAAGCACGTAGCACGAACTATATCGTTATCGACGGCCTACTCTACCGATGGACCGCGAACAAGAGGCTTCTCTGATGCCTCCACGGGGAAGAGACGTACCTCGTGATGGCTGAAACACATGAAAGGGCTGGAGGGAACCACTATGGCGGACGAGCTCTCGCCCTTAAAATCAAAGGCCTCGGATTTTATTAGCCGACAATGATCTCCGATTGCAAATCCCACGCCCGACACTGCGATAAATGCCAACGGCATGCGTCGACTATTCACTGTCTGACCGAAACGCTCCGAACGATGACAGCTCCGTTTCCCTTTATGCACTGGGCAATGGACATCATCGGACCAATGCCCCCGTCTCGGCAACGGCGTTATATCCTCATCCTCACCAACTACTTCACGAAGTGGATCGAAGCCGAGGCCTACGCTAATATCACAGAGAAAGAGGTCCAGAAATTCGTGTGGAAAAACATCATCTGCCATCATGGCCTTTCATACGAAATCGTGAAGGACAACTGCTCGCAGTTCATCTCATAGCAATTCTGCAAATTCTGTGCCAAATGGAAGATCCGCCTGAATATGTCTAGCCCGAGGTACCCGCAAAGTAATGGCCAAGCCGAGTCTTCAAACAAAACCATTATCGACGGAATGAATAAGAGACTCGACTTAAAGAAGGGATGTTGGGTAGATGAGTTAGATGGAGTCATGTGGTCGCATAGAGCGACTCCGAGAGGAGCCACCAAGAAGACCCCATTCTCTCTCGCCTACAGAGTCGAAGCAATGGCACCAGCCAAAGTCAACGTGTCCAGGATGCCGGAACACGTCGAGCTTAACAGCGATATGCTCCTCGATGCACTAGACGCTATCGAGGAACGGCGAGACCAGGCCCTTTTGCGCATCCAAAACTACCAGCATCAGATCAAAAGATACTACAACAAGAAGGTAAGGTCCCGACCACTCGAGCTGGGGGACTTTTTCCTGCGAAAGGTCTTCGAGAATACCAAGGAGCCAAACGCCGGAAAGCTCGGCGCCAACTGGTGATACGCCCTAAACTGAAGGATCACTCTGAAATTGGTAAGGGATATGATCTCAGACGGATCGAATGAGAAATGATGGATTGAAGGGTCGCACAACAGTTGCGGAAGGCTGTTGATATTCCCAACTCCAGTTGCTGCTTGATATGACGCACAAGTCCAGCAAAAAAGAGAAATGGATGGATCGAAGGGTCGCACAGTAGATGCGGAAGGCTGCTGATATTCCCAACTCAATGTCCTAGGATATGACGCACCTAGACGACAAAGATGATGATTCCCTGGATATGACGCACCAGGACGAATCGAAAAGTTCCCGAAGGAACAAAACCGAGAAACACTCTCAAGATTCCAAAAATATAACTCACAAATTATTTTATTTCATTGATCAAATGGCCTTTATATAATAGGCAAGGAGTACATGAAAGGTTGGAATACAAAAGGGCTAGTCAATCCTTGAAACTAGAAAACTAATAAACAAAGAAGACTTGACTAGAAGTTGGAAAGCTTGCACATTTTGACTCTTGATCTTCAAAATTCGTCACTCTTTTTGACCAGAAAATAAAACAAGTATTTTGGGCCATTTTTGGACTTGTAACACCTCCAAAATGGGTTGGACCATATATATAATATATCCATTGGATATTTCATTGCTCTCTATGCCCAAAACTTCATATATCAGCCCAAGGTCGCATCATACTCCTCCTCTTCAAAAAGATTTGTCCTCAAATCTTGCTTTCCGAAGAAAGAAAAAATTTGAACACATACTAACCAAATGATCCAGCAGATTTGTAGAAAAGAAATAACAAAAACTTTTTTTCTTTTTTTCTTTTGTAGAAAATGGATAGATGAGAATGATGGATAATAGAATTGAATACCGCTTTCAGAGTGGCTCTGATACCAAATGATACGCCCTAAACTGAAAGATCACTCTGAAATTGGTAAGGGATATGATCTCAGACGGATCGAATGAGAAATGATGGATTGAAGGGTCGCACAACATTTGCGGAAGGCTGTTGATATTCCCAACTCCAGTTGCTGCTTGATATGATGCACAAGTCCAACAAAAAAGAGAAATGGATGGATCGAAGGGTCGCACAGCAGATGCGGAAGGCTGCTGATATTCCCAACTCAATGTCCTAGGATATGACGCACCTAGACGACAAAGAGGATGATTCCCTGGATATGACGCACCAGGACGAATCGAAAAGTTCCCGAAGGAACAAAACCGAGAAACACTCTCAAGATTCCAAAAATATAACTCACAACTTATTTTATTTCATTGATCAAATGACCTTTATATAATAGGCAAGGAGTACATGAAAGGTTGGAATACAAAAGGGCTAGTCAATCCTTGAAACTAGAAAACTAATAAACAAAGAAGACTTGACTAGAAGTTGGAAAGCTTGCACATTTTGACTCTTGATCTTCAAAATTCGTCACTCTTTTTGACCAGAAAATAAAGCAAGTATTTTGGGCCATTTTTGGACTTGTAACACCTCAAAAATGGGTTGGACCATATATATAATATATCCATTGGATATTTCATTGCTCTCTATGCCCAAAACTTCATATATCAGCTCAAGGTCGCATCATACTCCTCCTCTTCAAAAAGATTTGTCCTCAAATCTTGCTTTCCGAAGAAAGAAAAAATTTGAACACATACTAACCAAATGATCCAGCAGATTTGTAGAAAAGAAATAACAAAAACTTTTTTTCTTTTTTTCTTTTGTAGAAAATGGATAGATGAGAATGATGGATAATAGAATTGAATACCGCTTTCAGAGTGGCTCTGATACCAAATGATACGCCCTAAACTGAAGGATCACTCTGAAATTGGTAAGGGATATGATCTCAGACGGATCGAATGAGAAATGATGGATTGAAGGGTCGCACAACATTTGCGGAAGGCTGTTGATATTCCCAACTCCAGTTGCTGCTTGATATGACGCACAAGTCCAGCAAAAAAGAGAAATGGATGGATCGAAGGGTCGCACAGTAGATGCGGAAGGCTGCTGATATTCCCAACTCAATGTCCTAGGATATGACGCACCTAGACGACAAAGATGATGATTCCCTGGATATGACGCACCAGGACGAATCGAAAAGTTCCCGAAGGAACAAAACCGAGAAACACTCTCAAGATTCCAAAAATATAACTCACAACTTATTTTATTTCATTGATCAAATGACCTTTATATAATAGGCAAGGAGTACATGAAAGGTTGGAATACAAAAGGGCTAGTCAATCCTTGAAACTAGAAAACTAATAAACAAAGAAGACTTGACTAGAAGTTGGAAAGCTTGCACATTTTGACTCTTGATCTTCAAAATTCGTCACTCTTTTTGACCAGAAAATAAAGCAAGTATTTTGGGCCATTTTTGGACTTGTAACACCTCCAAAATGAGTTGGACCATATATATAATATATCCATTGGATATTTCATTGCTCTCTATGCCCAAAACTTTATATATCAGCCCAAGGTCGCATCAACTGGGAGGGACCCTACAGGATCGTCATAAAACCAGGCGTCTTCCACTTGGAGACATCAGCTGGCGAGCAAGTTCCACAAGCTTGGAATTCGATGCATCTGAAACGATACTATGCCGAGTAATACATTCATACCTAAAAAAAAGAACCCGAGTTAATGACCCCTCAGTCACTTTAACCCCAAAAAAAAGAGTGAATGCGCGGTACTGCCACTTTCACTCGCCGAGTAGATGAGCTTGTTGGAGCACGTTTTTTTTCTTTGGCCGGTGATTGTGGCCGGTGGTTACGCGGACGGTGCGGTCGGTGATAACGGCGCAAAGAATCAATGTCAAAAAGTATGGCTGAGTTTTGTCAACCATTGTTGGCTACCAACCAAGCTTCATCCTCTATAAATAGCCATTGAAGGTGATGAAGAAATCTCATCCCAAAATTCAGAAACTACAAAGGAAGAAGAAGAAAGAACGAGAGAGAAGAGAAGAACGTGAGAAAAAAAAATCTTTTCTTTCTTTTAAGAAATTATTATAATTTCTTGAGTGTATTTGGGATCGGGGTGATTTGAGAGCTTGTAAAAATTTCCCAGTGATAATAAAAGGATCGGTAGCAGGTCCCGGAGACGTAGGCAAAGTTGGTCGAACTCCGTTAACAATTTTGTGTGTTTTCTTCCCGCTCCCGCAAATTCTGATTTTTCCGCAAGGAAATTTGACCCGTATTTCCTAACAACTGGTATCAGAGCTTGAGTTACGGTGATCGGTCAAAAAATTGGTCGGGTTACTATTCACGTGAATAGTGATTTCGTAAATAGTGAATTTTGTCGGTAACATCGGTTCGTCGACAGAGGTGTTTTAAACACGGTGGTTTCAGAAACGATGGGAGGCGAAGACGGTTCGGCACACGGTATCGGGAAATTTGACGGTACAGATTATGCATTTTGGAGAATGCAAATTGAAGATTATCTGTACGGACGAAAGCTTCATCAACCACTGAGCAAGAAGCCTGAGAAGATGGATCAGGCTGAGTGGAAGCTCCTTGACAGACAAGTTCTGGGTGTTATAAGGCTAACACTGTCGAAGAACGTTGCTCACAACGTTGCGAAGGAGAAGACCACGGAAGGGCTCATGAAAGTTCTCTCGGATATGTATGAGAAACCTTCAGCAAATAATAAGGTGTTTCTCATGAAGAAGCTCTTTCATTTGAAGATGGAAGAAGGTGGCCTGGTTGCCGCACATGTGAACGAGTTCAACACGATTGTCAACCAGCTGTCATCCGTTGAAATCGAGTTTGATGATGAAGTGCGCGCATTGATCCTGTTGGCATCTCTTCCAAATAGTTGGGAGCCGATGAGGCAGCGGTTAGTAATTCTGTCGGTACTCAGAAACTTAAATTTAATGATGTTAGAGATCGTATCCTTGCTGAGGAAGTTCGAAGGATAGACTCTGGGGAGACATCCACGAGCTCTGCTTTCAACGTAGAAAACAGAGGACGAAACCTAGACAGAAGTAACCGGAGTAAAGGCAGATCGAAGTCAAGGAATGGATGGGGTCAATCCAAATTCAGACAGCCTCCGGAGTGCTGGAATTGTGGAAAGACAGGCCACATTAAGAAGAATTGTCGGGCACCACCTAAGAAGGAAGACAACAAGGGAGGCGGAGCTAATGCAGTAACACGTGAAATTGCTGATGCATTGGTAGTGTCTGTTGATTCTCCGAGGAAAAGTGAAGCTCGTGATGCAGCTGCAAATACCACCAAGGCGTCAATCTCCTATGTTGATAGCCCTATTGATTCATGGGTTCTTGACTCAGGAGCGTCATTCCACACGACGCCGCACCATAGCATTATGGAGAATTATGTTACGGGAAATTACGGAAAGGTATATCTTGCTGATGGGTTACCTTTGGACATAGTTGGCATTGGAGATATCAACCTGAAGATGTCAGATGGACGTGTGTGGAAGATTACGAAGGTTAGACATGTGCCCAAGTTGATGCGAAACCTGATCTCAGTAGGTCAACTTGATGATACGGGGCATGATGTAAATTTTGGTGGTGGAGCCTGGAGAGTCAGGAAAGGTTCCATGGTGGTAGCTAGAGGTCATAAAAGAGGCACTCTTTATATGACATCGAGTTATCAAGACACTGTTGCTGTTGTCGAGAATGCCAAACAGACCAAGTTGTGGCATTGTAGGTTGGGGCACATGAGTGAGAAAGGGATGAAACTCATGGTGGAAAATGGCGCTCTTCCAGATCTGAAGATGGTGGATCATCAGATGTGTGAAAGCTGCATCCTTGGGAAACAGAAACGAGTTAGTTTCTCTAAAGGAGGAAGAGAGCCAAAATCTGAGAAATTAGAGATGGTGCACACTGACGTGTGGGGACCCACTCCTATTGCATCGCTGGGAGGTTCGTACTACTATGTGACCTTTATTGATGATTCCACAAGAAAGGTGTGGGTTTACTTCATGAAGAACAAGTATGAAGTGTTCTCGGTTTTCAAGAGATGGAAAGCCATGGTTGAGATTGAGACGAATCTCAAGTTGAAGTGTTTAAGGTCTGATAATGGTGGAGAGTATATCAGCGAGGAGTTCAAGAGATATTGCGCTGATAATGGAATCAAGATGGAGAAGACTATTCCGGGAACGCCTCAACAGAATGGAATAGCGGAAAGGATGAACCGAACCTTGAATGAGCGTGCAAGGAGCATGAGATTGCACTGTGGATTGCCAAAGACGTTTTGGGCAGATGCAATCAGTACCGCAGTTTTTTTAATAAATAGAGGACCGTCGGTGCCGTTGGAATTTAAGATCCCTGAAGAAGTTTGGAGCGGCAAGAAAGTAAACCTTTCTTATCTAAAGGTATTTGGATGCTTAGCTTATGTTCACATTGACGATGCTGCAAGAAGTAAACTTGACTCAAAGTCGAAGAAGTGTTACTTCATCGGTTATGGTAACGAGGAGTTTGGTTACCGGTTTTGGGATGATGAAAATCGAAAGATCATCCGCAGCAAGAATGTTGTGTTCAACGAAGAAGCGTTGTACAAGGATAAGCTAAAAGAAGGCTCAGAGAGGAAAGAGCCAGAAGTTGTTGACCTAGGAGATATCGTGACACCGGAGTTGCCACATGATACTGCAACAACAGAAGAAGAAATCTCTCAAGAAGAGAGTAGTGAGGCTGATGAGAATGATGATTCTGAAGTGGTCCCACATACACCAGTCACGGAGTTACGACGGTCAAGTAGAATCATCAGAAAGCCTGTAAGATTTTCTCCATCGCTTAACTACATTCTGCTCACAGATAGAGGCGAGCCTGAATGTTATGAGGAGGCTATGCAAGTTGATGAGTCAATCAAGTGGGAGCTTGCAATGAACGACGAGATGGATTCGTTGTTATCAAATCACACGTGGGAGTTAGCAGATTTGCCTAAGGAGAAAAAGGCATTGCATAACAAGTGGGTCTACCGAATAAAAGAAGAACCTGATGGGAGTACGCGCTATAAGGCGAGGCTTGTTGTGAAAGGATTTCAACAAAAAGAAGGCGTTGACTACACTGAAATCTTTTCTCCAGTAGTCAAGTTGGTGACTATTAGAACGGTTCTTGGACTGGTAGCAAAGGAGGATTTGCATCTTCAGCAGATGGATGTGAAGACGGCATTTCTTCACGGTGATTTGGAAGAAGAAATTTATATGAAGCAACCCGAAGGCTTTGAGGTCAAAGGAAAAGAAAGCCTTGTTTGCAAGCTTAAGAGGAGTTTGTACGGTTTGAAACAAGCTCCAAGACAGTGGTATAAAAGGTTTGACAGCTTTATAAAAGGTGTCGGTTTCTTGAGGTGTGAGGCTGACCACTGTTGTTACTTCAAGAAGTTTGAAGAGTCCTACGTGATATTGCTCCTGTACGTGGATGACATGCTGATCATGGGAGCAGACTTGCATGAGATTAATAGCTTGAAGATGAAACTCTCAGAAGAGTTTGCGATGAAAGACCTTGGAGAAGCAAGACAGATTCTAGGGATGAGAATCAGTATAAGCAAGGACGGTCTTAAGCTATCAAAAAAGGAGTATGTGAAGAAAGTCCTCAAGAGGTTTAACATGGATGACGCAAAGCCAGTCAATACTCCGCTGGCAAGTCATTTTCGGTTATCTAGAGATCAGTCTCCAAAGACGGAAGACGAGATGGCATATATGGATAAAGTTCCATATGCTTCTGCTATAGGCAGCCTGATGTACGCGATGATATGTACAAGGCCAGACATTGCACATGCAGTGGGAGTCGTTAGCAGGTTTATGAGCAATCCAGGAAAGGAACATTGGGAAGCCGTGAAGTGGATTTTTAGATATCTTAAAGGAAATCCAAGTTTGTCACTATGTTTCACGAAGTCTGAGATGGGATTGCAGGGATATGTTGATGCTGACAATGGAGGTGACATTGATAGTACGAAGAGCACAACCGGGTATGTCTACACTTTTGGCGGTACTGCAATTTGTTGGGTTTCAAAGTTGCAGAAAATTGTATCTCTATCGAGTTGTGAAGCTGAGTATGTTGCGGTAACGGAGGCAACAAAAGAGATGATATGGTTACAATCTTTTCTACAAGAGCTGGACCATGACCAAGGGAAAAGTGTGTTGTACTGTGATAGTAAGAGTGCTATTGATTTGGCAAAGAATCCGGTTTACCATGCTCGAACGAAGCACATACATCGACGGTATCATTTCATCAGATCAGCGTTAGAAGATGAAGTGTTGGTGCATGAGAAGATCCCAGGAAGTAAGAATCCGGCAGACATGCTGACGAAGGTCGTGCCGTGTGAGAAGCTGAGGTTATGTGCAACCTCAGTTAGCTTGTTGGAGTAACAAGCTGGGAAGACCTGCTACATTGATCAAGGTGTGAAGACAGATTTAAATCAGTCTTCAAGTGGGAGATTGTTGGAGCACGTTTTTTTTCTTTGGCCGGTGATTGTGGCCGGTGGTTACGCGGACGGTGCGGTCGGTGATAACGGCGCAAAGAATCAATGTCAAAAAGTATGGCTGAGTTTTGTCAACCATTGTTGGCTACCAACCAAGCTTCATCCTCTATAAATAGCCATTGAAGGTGATGAAGAAATCTCATCCCAAAATTCAGAAACTACAAAGGAAGAAGAAGAGAGAACGAGAGAGAAGAGAAGAACGTGAGAAAAAAAATATTTTCTTTCTTTTAAGAAATTATTATAATTTCTTGAGTGTATTTGGGATCGGGGTGATTTGAGAGCTTGTAAAAATTTCCCAGTGATAATAAAAGGATCGGTAGCAGGTCCCGGAGACGTAGGCAAAGTTGGCCGAACTCCGTTAACAATTTTGTGTGTTTTCTTCCCGCTCCCGCAAATTCTGATTTTTTCGCAAGGAAATTTGACCCCTATTTCCTAACAGAGCTTTCCCAGCCACTTCTACTCGGCAAAGAGAACTACGAATGGCTTAATCCTCCTCGTGGGGTACGTAGGCAGATCTTCACGAGTTCAGCCATAACTCAAAACAAACCCCTTTCCGCGTAATGCTAACGCCTCAAGCTCGATCACGAGAGCATAACAGGGGGGCTAATTACTGGCATTTGCACAGCCTCGCCAGACGTGTCCTGATCAGACATATGTCTGGCGAGCTTCGTGGGTTTGCATAAATGATAATTAACGGTTTCGCGATAACATCTGGAACAGGGACCGGCCAGCCCAAAAGTCCACGTCGTTACTTCGCGACTACTCCAGAACACCCTCACAAACCTTCAAGTTCCGAGCTCGGAACACGACTCAGTCGGTTATCCGAGCTAGCGACCCATTGGAGTAGCCATACGTGATTACTTCGGACCAATTATTAAGCCCGATAAATCGCTAAGACAAATAAAACACAAACCTTCAAGTCCCAAGCTCGAAACATGACTCAGTCGGTTATCCGAGCCAGCGACCCATTGGAGTAGCCATACGCGATTACTTCGGACCAATTCTTAAGCCCAATAAATCGCTAAGGCAAATAAAACACAAACCTTCAAGTCCCGAGCTCGGAACACGACTTAGTCGGTTATCCAAGCCAGCGACCCATTGGAGTAGCCATACACGATTACTTCGGACCAATTCTTAAATCGCTAAGAAAAATAAAACACAAACCTTTAAGTCCCTAGCTCGGAACACGACTCAGTCGGTTATCCGAGTCAGCGACCCATTGGAGTAGTCATACACGATTATTTCGGATCAATCCTTAGCCCGATAAATCGCTAAGGCAAATAAAACACAAACCTTCAAGTCCCGAGCTCGGAACACGACTCAGTCGGTTATCTGAGCCAGCGACCCATTGGAGTAGCCATACGCGATTACTTCAGACCAATTCTGAAGCCCGATAAATCACTAAGGCAAATAAAATACAAACCTTCAAGTCCCGAGCTCGGAACACGACTCAGTCGGTTATCCGAGCCAGCGACCCATTGGAGTAGCCATACGCGATTACTTCGGACTAATTCTTAAGCCTGATAAATCGCTAAGGCAAATAAAACACAAACCTTCAAGTCCCGAGCTCGGAACACGACTCAGTCGGTTATCCGAGTCAGCAACCCATTGGAGTAGTCATACGCGATTATTTCGGATCAATCCTTAGACCCGACAAATTGCTAAGGCAGATGGAGCATGAAGATTCATGTTCTGAACTCGGAACACAACTCATCCGCTCGTGCCGAGCCAGTGGGTTGTTTTGGGCCATTTCATGATGTCCCATTTAATTGCTAAGGCAAGAATGTGCATGGACAATATCTCAAGAAGAACTTCCAAACCGGGAACCAATTCAACCAAATAAAACCTCTTGCATTAAACGAAGCAAATTCGAGAGAGTAATACAACAACAACTCCACCAACGGAGTAAACATGAAATACAAAGAGAAAAATAGAGGATAAATCCAATCGATGGCTCCGACAAAAGCCATCTCTTCACGAGTCTGACGAACGGGAGGAAGAGGCCTGCAGCTCGTCATTCTGTTGCTCGCTGTCTTCCCCTCCTTAAGAAACGATCTCCTCATTCTGATCCAAGTGACGTCCCGAAGCGGATCCCGGATCTGAAACCTCTAAGTTCGATCCAACAGGATCAAGGCACTGAGAAGGTTTATCATACCCACCTTCGATAAAGGCGAGAAGCGACTCGTCAACATACTCTGACTCCAGCCTTAGCGGAGACAGCGAGTAGTCACCTTCCTCCGGCGACCCAGGATCGAGCTTCTCTGCCTCCACCTTTCTGAGCTTCTCTTCTCCTCCGAAGAAATCAATCTTCTCCTGCGGAATCGCCTCCCCCTCTTCCTTGAGCATCTCCAGACATTTGCGGGTTCCAAAGCCCTGGCTCCACAAGCATCGTGCTTCATCAAACCTGTCCAGCTTCTCCTCGCGCTCTCGAAGCCTCTTGAAGCGGATCTCCGCCTTGGCAGTCATCGCTCCATGAACTTTAGCCCGTTCCCTAGTGACCTCGCTGACGCGCGACCTTCGTAGAGAAGTGGTTTCCTTCTCGAACTCTTCCATCATCGTTGCCTTGTCCTTCTCTAGCTAGAGCTTCTCTAGTCGCAGCTCCTCTGCAGCAGCCCACGCAGCCTCCAAATCCTTGGCAACGTCCTCGAGCTTCTTCGCCTGAGCTCCCGCTTGGCTGATGGCTTCTTCCTTAGCCGTTTCGGCCTCTTCAAGCAAAGCTTCGAGCGCAGAGACCTTCTTCCGCGTTTTCCTAGTCTTGCCTTGGGTCTTTCCCAAGCTCGCATAGGTTGTATTCAGCTCGGAGTCGTACCTCCCGACCAAGAGGTACGAGGAGGGATAGCCAAGTCAAGATACTGAAATTAAATAATGAAATGTGGAGGACGGCATTATCAACTTACCTCGCAGCAAAGACGAGCCACCTCGAGATAAGCATCCGGGAACACCAATTGATCAACTGACTGGAGTACCCTCGGCTCCAAGTTTTTGGGCTGACCTTCCTTCTGGCTCACCCCATCGACAACTCGCGCCTCCTCCGATCCAGTCTTCTTCTTCTTCTTCTTCTTCCTCTTCTGAGAATTTCCCGGAGGAACCCCTACGTTCTCAATTAGAGGTTCGTTGCTCGGGGGGGGGGGGTAAGGAGGCTGGAGGGAAGATTTGGGGTGCCCTCAGCTTCATCTCTGAGGCGAGGAACATCAGCCGCCGCAGAATTTCTCACCAATCTCTTCTTTGTGCTTTTCCTCCTTAAGCAACCTTCAGCGAGTTGCTCGTCTTCGGACGCGTCAGGATCATCAGAACGAAATCTCTTCCGACTGCTACGAGCAGAGGCCGTCTCTACCGCACCAACATTTTCAGAGGGAGGATGAACACTGCGATCAAATGACCCCGTTCCATCAAGGCCAAAGCCATCGACCACCCTCATTAGACTGGCCGCGTGAGAAGATCCACCTTTCCGAGCCTTGAGTGAAGCAGTAAAGTCGGGAAAATCCTTCATCTTTAGAGCTCTGGTTATTTCCCTCTGCTCATCCTTTGAGAATAGCTTTGATCTCTTTTTACCGGGCCGATTAAGACACGGAGGCCTCGAGTCCCAGTCCCCTGCACACGTCAACATTTGAGAAACTAGCACAAAGAAAACCATAAATGATATTCCTTACTTCGATCGATGTGATCTAACGCCCTGCGTATCCTGTCCTCGCTGATATCTGGCCACCTGCGATGACCGAGCTCGACTAAAGCTCGAGCGTTAGCAAAGAACGTCCCTGGAATAATACCCTCGGACAGATAGAAGTTCAGATATTTTCCTGCACAAACAGATGAGAGGGTTAGATTAAATATAAAAGGAGAAAGGGTCATGACAAGCTAGCTAGCGGCTACACCGTTCCAATAGGTTCTAAACTCGTCCCCAGGTGGATCGACAAAAGCGGACTTATCCAATTTGACAAAAAATAGGCGCGCTGCCAGTCCGGAGTCTTTATGGGATGGCCAGTGATGATGTTATAACTCTGCCTCATTCTCACTGAGAAAAGACCATGATCCAAGCGAGAGATCGTCGTCAGCTGTTCGAACACGTACACGCACAGAGAGATCCCTATATCCGCAGCCATCACCATCAACGCGACCATAATACGGTAAGCCCGTTTCACCATATGACACAGGGCGAGATCAGGTCGAGAGACATACGAAGTCACCAGGCGAGGTATTGGGAACCATAGCTTGGTGTCGGCCTCAAAGTAAGACTCGTAGACGCACTGATATTCGGCGGGGGTGACCAAGGACGTTGATCCTCCATCGGGATAAGGTAGGTCACCCCGACGGCATTGCAAGCGACGAGCAAATTCTCCACCCACTTGACAGTTGATTGCGTTCTTCGCGTATTGGTCCATATTTGCCCCTCCACATCGGCGGGACGAAGTGACCTCGGAGAAATCGCGGACCCTCGCTCAAATATCCCATGCCGGCGTAGAAGGTTGGCACTAACGGGAGATCGTCTCTTTCAACCGATACAACGATAGCTCTCCCAGATCAAGCAGAGCGAGATCAGGCAGGGCTCCTCTGTCTACGAACAGACGGCAGCAGTCGAGGCTACCTCATCCGGGGATCATTCAGCATCTCTGCGGCGTCATTCCCGTCGTCATCACCCCTTATCTCCCTTTCAGCGTCTACGACTAGGAGTCGCTCTAACAAGCTGAGATTCGCAACATCTGCTAACGAGTCTCGGTGCACTAGATCGAAGTCGTCCAAAACCTCGTTCGTCGTCGCATCCCTAGCAGGACTCGACGTCGCGACATCTTTCCCTTTCTCCTCACGAGTCAACTTCTGTCTCGGACACATACTACTAGTTCGACACTATATAACCTATAGCCTAGAGAGAGAAAGCAGAGAGAAGGGAGAGAGAAAAAGGATACCTGTAGTAGCGGAGAAATGACAAGAATGAAGAGGGAAGGAGTATTTATAAGGAAAGAAGGGCACGACTAACAGAGCCTTAATTAGGTCTACAGAAGCCTAGTTAGGCCTCAATCCGGCTACGACCGTTCGCATTCCAACCTAAATGGGCCTAGATCCTCTTAAACTGCTCATCCGCTCGCGACCATTCACATTCCTACAAACTCCCCAACCGACAGGTCGACAATACAGCGAGCTAGCGGCACCAAAAGAGCTAACGACGCCTAGCGAGCTAGCGGACCTAACGAGCTAGTGACGTCGAACAAGCTAGGAATAAGATGGCAAGAAAACAATCAGTAGAGAAGCGAGCCGACCAACCCTGTCATTAACGGACCAAATCTACTAAATCTGCCTCGACTTCAGGAATAACTCGGCAACGAATCTGGGGGACTTACTGTAGGAGATGAATAGCTCCCTTGCAAGGCCCATTGAATAAAAGGCCTGGCCCGCCACAAGAATCAACCAGCATCTCAGCTAACGGAGGACCAGATTAGCGTTAACTCGGCTAGTCTCCGCGATTAGTCGAGTTAACAACTTGATTACCAAAAGCTCCACCTCGATGGGCAGACCGCGGCTCATCACGTAAAAAGCCTTTCAGATTCGCGCCAGCTCACTAGGACGAACGGAGCGACAATATAAAAGGTGGAGAAGAGCCAACAGGAAGGAGGACCCGAAATCAAACTGACTCACAAGACGGCTAGAACTAGGGTTTTACTTTGTACGTCCTATCCGACCTGTGTTATACGGCCAAGCTCACTGAGCTCCGTCGAACGTCATCTCCCTTTTCCTCATTTGTATCTCGAACTCATTCATCAATAAAGTTTCCAGTTCACCATTTATAGTATAACCTGCCTTTTTCATAACCCACTGACGAGTCCCGTCACCTTCTTACTGATAATAGACCGAACTCGGTTCGAACATTCATCATGGGATTAGGGAAGCTTAAAATAATAAATTTGGAAGCAATGTCTTTAGACTGAACCGGATAAGTTTTGGGTCACGAATCAATATGGTTCAATTGGGTTCAACCAAATTCACTTTATAATATTTTGTAAATAATATACATATTCCTTACAAAAAATCATATGAAATAAAATGTTTTAGTAACAAGAATGTGTTTAAAACTTTAAAATAGCAAACATGTTATAAAAAGCTATCAAAATAATTTGATAATTCAAATCTAAAATCAATACAAAAACACATTTAAACTTCATTCTCCAAAACTTCTTCACCTTCAAAAATAAATCATATAAACTAAGCTTTTATTTGCTCGAGAAACAAGAATAAATACAATGCTTTATTATATCATACAAATTTGGAATTTCATGAATGTTAATATTTTAATTACTGAAGGCTTCAATTGATCATGTAATAGTTTTTAATAAACTGAGAAGTAGACATAAACAATACCTTGACGTGAAGATATATGTTTGTGAGTCTTGTGATTTGTGAGTTGCAGAGATGGTAAATGAGTTATGATGTTAATTTATTAATTTTTTAAAAAAAAATATTTTTATTTTAAAAATTTAGTTATTTTATTAACAAAATTTTGGTTTAAATATGAACCCGGGTTTGGCCGGTTCATTAAATCGTCGGTTTCCATGTTTTAACGGTTTATTACAGGTTTTTAACCTGTTCAACTTTAGCTAGGTTTTGCTATTAACCCAACCCAAACTGGTGTCTCTGGTTTGACCGCCGGTCCGGGTTTATAAACACTGATCGGAAGAATTTAGAAAATAATCATAGCAAAAAGTCACTCTTTATTTTAAGACGACGTCATTTTTTTCATTTTATTGCTTTTCTCTATATTTTCTGTATCTTTTTCCGTCTATCACTATATTATCATTCTAGTCATCAGCCGGACTACAAAATAGAATCAGATAGAAAACAACAAAGTCAAATCACACAAAAGCAACCAAACAAAGTCGTCCAGCGAAATCCTATCTAGACAATGAAACCCTAACTACATAATTTTCCAGATTTTGAGACCCAGCGAAAAGACCAAGCAACGATACTTTTGATCAGTAACAATACTAAAATTGAGCGAAAAGTAAAGAATTAAAATCCAAGCGACGATTAAACAAATGAAAAGCAAAAAACGAAATATGGAGGTGAAGAAGAACCAGAGAGAATCACGGAAAAATGAAAAAAAAAAACAATCTAAGTGAACTGTATAGACGGAAAAATGCAGAGATAAAGAAAGAGAGAAGCCAGCCTTTCACATTCTTCAAATGACAAGAGTGAGACAAAAAAGGAAGATAATGAGTTTATATCTTGGAACTCGTACTCATAAAACGAAATGATTGCCACAACAAAACAATTCACTTTCCAATAAGGAAAAATCAAATCCTTTGATTTACATCAATCAAATCCTAAAAAGTAATTCGGAAAATCAGAATCTCAAATGAGGTTTTGAAATTCATAAACCGCTGGTCAAAAATACATCATCCAGGTCAGAATCAACACCTGACATGGCTAATGACCCAAGACATGCCGGACTCCGGGGGTAACTCTTTGGAGGTGAGTTTCACCCTATTCCAGACCCGATTCAAGGATCAAGCCCAATAGCCCAAAGTCCAATCAAGAGGACAATAGGTCCAAAAAGAACGAGGGGCCATCCCGAGCTTGGAATAGAGTCAATGTCAACAAGACTTAGTCAACACAAAATGTAAATAAAATGAGAGCATTAAAGGTGGTATTAAAGGTGTGAGATACACGTTGAAGATCACGCCATTGTTAAAATCCTCCTTCGGACAACTATAAGAAGATGATAATGAAACAAGAGAGGGAGGCCAAGCTTCTTACATCTAATTCTAAACATTTTGATTGGGAATTCACTTGTGTTCCCATACCTTTTACTCATCATTATAGTATCAATTTTGTTTATCAATAAGAAACACTTTCCCGTTTTCAAATCATTCACAAATATTCGGTCTATTTATTACTTACTTGTTACATTAGATTAAACATTAACCCTAATTTATGAAAGGATTTTGTGGTCCATTAGATAACATACTTATAAATCCTAGTGAAATTTTAATTTTTCGAACATGTTAAGTTTTGGTTTTCCCAAATTCTATTTGTTTGCATTAATGAATGTTTGAAATCACCATAACATCTAGAAGAAAATTATTAAAAATTAACTAAAAATATTCAAAATATCTAAGGTATTTAAAATCCAATATAAAGCTAACTAAACTACCTGGACTAAAAAAGAATGTTAAGAATAACCAAAATGACTCAGTACAAAAACTATCAAAATATCCAAAATACTTTATAATATCTAATATATTTTAATTTATATTGAAATATTTGAAACATTTAATTAACTTTGGATATTTTCACATATTTGTGCACATTAATTCAAATTTCCTTTTTATTTATGCTAGCTGTTAATTCAGATTTCGATTTGGACTATTGTTGATTTCCAAAGTAGCTAGTTTGTAGACTTTTCCAGATATTTTTAAAATAGTTTGGATCTAGTTGGAGTTTTAGCGAGTCGAATTCGGTTCATACATCGCTACAGTTACAAGTGTTCATCTCTATGGTTGAAGGAAGTAATCGTTTTTTCAACTTAATTTGTTTGGTTTCTTTTTTTTTTGGATTTTAGAGGAATATTTCAGTCTGTTTGCACTTAATTAGGTTGTGAAGATAAATTCTCGTTAACTTGTCTTGCTAAACCATAGTTAGGTTTGGTTGAAGATATTTCGTTAGTTTTGAGTGTAAAAATTCTCGATTAAGTTGTGAGACCTTACCCCATTTGATGGCAAAGAGATTTAACGGGATAGAAGAAGTTTAAAGACATTCAATTTGTGAGCTTGACAAAACAAAATAAGTCATCCCATGAATATGATATAGGAGGTGAATGGTTTGTGAAAGTGATGAAACAACGAGACGAAAAAGGAGTCTTTCTATACTAATCTTTTATGACAACTACTACAGTATACATAGCCACTGTAAAGGTATTGACTCGCTCTGATACCATTTTGTAAGAGTATTTTACCAATCAGATTGTTTAAAAGAATAGTTGATTTCGACATACTGTTTATGTGCTTTGATTTGCTTTATATTTTTATTTGTCTTCATAATTTTTTTGAGTTTATTTTATTGCCTTGCCTGATTTTAGTTAATAAGATAAAACGCCAATATAAGCACAAATTGAGGGTATAGCCAGCCTAATTTAGGGTCACGACCAGGCATGTATACTATTATCTAAAGGGCACGCATCTAGAGATATCGGATGCTTTATATTCACCCATAGAAGCCCATTGAGTTACTAAGATATAAGAATGAATGGTTTCCATATAGAAACAATGGGCGAAGGAAACAAAGAGTTCTTTTAGACATAGAAATACGCCTAAGGCCTTTAGAAATTCGTCGAGACTATACATGCACTCTCTACTGGTCTTTACTATGCCAAGATCAGTATGATAGAGGCTAGATGTCAAAGTGAACAAAAGGTTTACTGAGAATTTCACTTTATGGCATGACCGACTTGGTTATCTCGGTCCAAACATGATGCGTAAATTGATAAGTGATACAAAAGGGCACACATTGAAAGAATAAAGAGTTATCCTGAAGAATCTCACATGTATAGCATGTACACAAGGGAAACTCATTAGGCCATCACCAGTAAAACGGCTAAGAGCCCATTTTCAGATTTTTCTTTAAAGAATATACGTCTAAAATATGCTGGTGAATCCATGTTCCAACCGTTTTATGATTATAGTATGTCCACGGGGGCAAGTGAGGAACATAAGTGTGGCGCATGTCCATACATAAACGGATTGGACGAATCTTTTATTAAACACATTGCTAGACCATTACTCATGAGGTCAAAACTCCCAGTCTAAGCTTGGGGACATGTAGTTTTACATGCAGCAGAGTTGATACGCATCAAGCCATTTAGTGAACATAAATACTCTCTATCTCAATTAAATCACGGGTCATGAGCCATACATATCTCATCTAAAGAAATTTAGATATGCCAATTGCTCCACCACAGAGAACTAAGATGGGATCTCAAAGGAGGATGGGGGTATATGTTGGATATGATTCTCCCACGATTATTAAGTACCTAGAGCCGACCATGGGTGATCTATTTAAGGCTAGGTATACGGATTGTCATAAATTCGACTATCCAACATAAAAGGGAGAAAATAATAAGTTGGTAAAAGAAATAGAATGGAATCAACCATCATTGTCTTGGCAAGATCCTCGGACTAAAGAATGTGATTTAGACGTCCAAAAGATTATACATTTACAAAAGCTAGCTAATCGATTACCACTCATCTGTTGACCCAAAAGAAAGTGACTAAGTCATATATACTAGCTTTTAATGCACCAATACGTATTGAAGTCCAAGAGGGACATAATCAAGTTGCTACAAGAGTCTAGACAACGTTTGAAACGTGGTAGACCAATTGGTTCCAAAGATAAGAATCCTCATAAACAAAAGAAAGGTGCAGAGAATGAAAACAAATCTGAGGTCGAGGAAACCACAAATATGGACATAAGGCCGATCGGCTCTAACGTACGAAACACTGAGGCTTGGGACGCCAAGCTTCAGGGTACTAATGTCCTGATAATAATAAGATTGTAATCGATTATATCATGTATGGAATACATTGCAACAGAAAAAGATGTTGACATAGATGATTTATTTTCATACAAGGTAGCACTTGAACTTATGGATATAAATGAGGATCATGAACGAACGTTAATAATAGAGTGCACTCGTAGATCAGATTGGCTTAAATGAAAAAAAGCTATAGACGTGGAGGTAAACTCTTTAAGGAAGAGAAATATATTTGGTCCCATAAATAAAGACACCTTATGATGTTAAATCAATGGATATAAATGGGTCTTTGCGAGGGAAAGAAATCGTGAGATATAAAGACCATATTGTTGTACAAGTATTCTCACAAGAGACCATGAATAGATTATGAGGAGACATACTCCCCTGTGGTGGATGCTACTATATTTCAATTTTTAATAAGGCTGGCCATAAGAGAGAAATTACATTTGCAGCTAATGGATGTAGTAACTTTATATTTATATGGTCCACTGAATATTGAGATATATATGAAAGTACCAGAAGGTATTGAGCTCAGAGATAAGAAAAAGTTTTCAAAGAACAACATTGTATAAAGCTGAATAAATCTATTTATGGACTCAAACAAAGCGGCTACATGTGGTACAATAGGCTAAGTAAATATTTAGTAAAAGAGGAATATAAGAATGACTCAATCAGTCCATGTATTTTTATAAAAGAAATTCAACAACTTAGTTTTATTTTATACTGACCAGCCCAAAGAGGGGTTAATTGGTTTTGTTGACAACTTATGCAATATATTGGCAATCCATGAAACAAACCATCGCAACAACATCAACCAAACTTTTTGTGTGTGTTTGGTTGAGAGTATGGGATGGTCGGCGGGATGAACAATCACATCTGCTTCGAGTATAAGATAGTCGACGATAAAGAAACACATTCGTGTGGACTGTGGGTTGTCCGTGGGCGTAGAAGGGTCAACCATCATGTGCAAGTTACAAAAGGTTGGAGAGGTCCGAGTGGTACAAGTTCGTTCAAGTCACTCCAACATCAACATTCAAGAAGTTAATACATCAGATTGGAATGCGTAGGCTTAAGGACCTTCAGTGAGGTCCAAATCATGGGGAGTAATGTGTGTTGTACTCTTTTTCCTTCACATGATTTTATCCCAATTGAGTTTTTTGGGTAAAGGTTTTAATGAGGCAACATTAAACACATTACAAGCTCTATATGGTTATGACATCCAAGGGAGGGGGTGTTATGAAGCAGATTGTGGATTGCCTATAACCGGACCTACCATAAATCTACTGCATAGAGGTTTACTAAACCTAGACCATATAGATTTAGGGTTAGGCGAATAAGGAAACTTTTTCCATATTGATTTTAGATATTTTCCTTTTTCAAATTTCAATAGGATTTGTACTCTTTTTATTTACTTATATGACGGTCTTTTGTAATCTTTATACAAAGGAAACCCCTTATACTTTATGAATAACAAAATACAAAGCAATATACGAGTTCTTCATTCTTTTCTCTAAGTTTTACAACACATATATTAATTGAGAATTATTTCAAAATACTATAACTTTAAATTTGTATTAATTAAAAAGAAACCCTGCTTAGGTGGCAGTCTGTTAAGTCTTCTTACTTCTGATCTGATGTGGCAACATTATAAAGAGTTTAGATATACGATAGTCTAATAATAATTGTCCCTAGCGAAATACATATCTCCGACGCATATAGGACCGACTATATGGATTTTATTGTCACTGGTAACGTTGATTTACATAATAGCTGATCTCACGAATATATATTGATGAACATATAAGTTTCAAGATCTTCTAAAAATGTACGATGATCTTATGAATCATTTCAAGTTATATAGATGCTGACAACCAAGTTAATTATATTCCAAAATATATATTATACAATGTTTAGAAGACTATCATCGGCTGGATCTTTATTAATGCAAAATCATTAACAATATATGTTTTAAGCATAGCTTCACATCATACGAATGATATCACTAATATAGAATATAATAATCTTGGCATTTTGAAGTTATCATATTGTAGGATACAATAAACGTGTATATATATGTACGTAAACGTTTATGGCCTGTTGGATAATGTGTACTTGAGGTTATCATATTTATGTTTAAAGATTGATTTATATATTGGAAGAACTGTGTTCTTTCGTTTTTTCTATGAGTTATTTTTCCAGGAGAATGTTTTAACACAAAAAGTAAATTATCTAAAATGGATCATATATTCCCTTTTTATTATTTGAGGAATATTTTTAATAATTAAATTTTCCCTCATATGTGATTAACAAGAAAGTTATTGCTTAGGTGTCGTTATGAGAGTTCTTTTCACATCCTTTTTAAAAAACTTATTTTGCCTAGATAAATTACATGTAATGTCATTTTTCATTAATACTAGATAGTAGTGATTATAGTATATGATAGAACAAGGAAATGTTAGTAGTGCATTAGCTATGGTTAACTAAATTCGCATGTATACATTTATGGAAGCTCTTCTTTTTATAATTTGACGCAAATTTTTTATGTATATTTTTTAATTTTAAAAAATGTTAGATAACAATATATTTAACATACTATTACTAATATAAAAGTGATTTAATTATAAAACTATTTTGAGTAAAATTAGATAAGTATATTGGTAGATATAAACTGTTGTTGTTGTTTGATGATAATTACAAAACTAGTTTTTGAGTAAGATTAAACAAGTAAGATTACGCAAGTGTTGATGTTTATTGGTAAAGCATCTATTTTATATTACAAAAAAAAAGAATCAACGCAATATGAGTAATATTACACAGAGCTTGGGTTATAAGAACTGAACTATCTAAAATACAGTTTATCAAATATTCTTTTTATCAACCACATTCTTTGTATTAAATATTATAATTTCTATAATGAATTATTCTTTTTTTATAAGTACACAAAACATATTATATATGACAACTCTAACTTGGTATAACTCTATCGTTTTTATGAAAAAAATATGTATATTTTTAATAGATTAAAGATGTTAGGTGTAAAAGTATTTTGTTAATAAATATGTTAAAGATTTTAGGTGTAAAAATAGATTAAAGATTTTAATTGATTACATTAGGGTACAAAAGACTCTAATTTGGTCTTCCCATTATATTGGTAGAGGGGATATGTTTTATGTCGATTTAATATGGTTAACTATATCTATTTTGGAGATTTTGTTTTATGAAAATGAGTTTTAATGCTAAATTTAATGAAAATTTAAAAAATAAATTCATTTTAACTATATCTATTTTGGATAAATTTTTCCTATAAGTTTCCATAGTATTTCGAATTCAATACATATCATATATTACAAACCACACAATTATAAGATCCTTGACAACTTGAGCTACACGTTCTTGCTTATATGGAAAATTATTCATACACATTAATGTTGCATATCTACATATATATACATTTTACAAAATTTATTCATATATATTAATTATTTCACGTCCTTGCTTATACGGAAACATAATTTCAACAAACATTTTTTGCTGAAAATCCTCTTATATATTAATTGAGAAGTCAGTTTAGTGACTATACTGATGTGTCATTCATATAAAGGATTTGAGAAAAATTTTTATAATTTGATTGGTTGAATTTTTTACTGTTTATTTATCTTTAAAACTTTAATCATCACTAATCCTAAAACTAAATAAAACTCATTGCCAAACAACAACTTAAAGTTTAACCTATTCTTTCACTTTTGTCGTTATTGCAGACCTATATTATTTTGTATATTACGAGGTGAATCATGGCGGATTTCAACAGAGTTGTAACCTTTCTCAAACACACAAACAGTAAGGTCAGGATTATTGGTGGCTTCTAGAGGGGTTTTAGGGGGTCTTTAGGAGGGGTGGGGGCCACAGAAAGGGGAAAATCGATCCTAAAAGTAATAAAATAAGGATTGTTTTTGGTGGGTTTTTAGGACTGTTCGTGGGTCCCATTGATATGTGGCGATCCACGACTGGTCCAATTTTTATTATATACTTATTTGATTGTTAAATTTCTTTTAAGAATATAAAATTGAACAAAAATGATGGAAGATGCATAAATTGTTATCAAATCGTATATTAATATGTTGTAGTGACATGTGGCTATCGAAATATGTTGTAATGAAACGTGGCTACAAAGATATGTTGTAATGATCCATCTAAGTATATAATTAACATATATGTATTTTATATGATATATAGTTTAATTTAAACAATATTAAAGTATATATGTATATATATTTAATTTGAATATATATTAAATAAAACTTCATATTCATATGATTTTATGATTATTTGTATCTTTTTATAACAAAACATTAATTATGGAAAAAGTACTAATAGTTTTGGAATTATGCATCGGTTATTTTGTAAATTTTTCCATATTTCATTGTTCCAAGAAAATTTGCATTGTAAGGATTTTAACTGTTTTAATAATTTATAGTCGTTTTGAAAAATTCAAAATATAACATATAAGAAAAAATCTAAATTTTTATTACATGATTAATATGATTGTTTAATATTTTTAATAACATAAATTAAACAAAAATGATGAAAGATACAAAAATATTATCAAATCTTTATTATTTAAAACATTAATTGTCACATATATGTTAATCATATTAAGTAATTCCGTAGCTTTTATTTAAGGAAAGAATGTAAAGCATCTTTTTATGCACTGCTAATAAATATTAATCTTAATTTAATAAAAGTATAATCTATATTTAGATGGACCAATTTTTTCCTAAGGATTCTGAAAGTTATTCTGGTGCATACAAATTGTTTATAGATATTAATATTTATTGGTGTTAATTTACATATTATACAATAATAAATATATTTAATAATTGAGGAGCGAGTAACTATTACGTATATAATTAAATTCGAGTAAGAACATAAATAAATATAATCTCTCTTTTTATTTACAATACTTTTTGTTGATAAAAATTAAAATAATCATTTATTTATTTTATGTAGTATATAATTAAAATTAAATAATATTGACATAGATATATACTATATTTTAATATGAATATTTATTTATTGAACTTGGTATTCATATGATTTTATTAGCATTTTTATATTTGATGTAACAAAAATATTATTTTTACTAATATGAATATTTATTAACCGAGACTTCCAACTCAATGTAAATTTTGAAATTAACATTTTATGTATTTTATATATGATATATATATACATATATATTAATTTAAACGATATTGAAAAATAAATATATAAATATATATATATATATATTATATATATATATAATTTGAATATATATCAAATGAGATTTAATATTTATATGATTTTATAATCATTTGTATCTTGTTACAATAAAAGTTAAACCATTGGTCAAAAAATTTCAACGTAGATTTTTAGCAGTCTTAGTAATTTAAATTAAACAAACTCAAAATATAGCATATAAGTAAAATTTAATTTTTTATTATATACTTATGTGACTGTTAAGTTTCTTTTAAGAATATAAAATTGAAAAAAAATGATGAAAGATGCACAAATTGTTATCAAATCGTATATCAATATGTTGTAATGATATGTTGCTATCGAAATATGTTGTAATGAAACGTGACTACCAAGATATGTTGTAATGATCCATCTAAGTATATAATTAACATATATGTATTTTATATGATATATAGTTTAATTTAAATAATATTAAAGTATATATATATATTTAATTTGAATATCTATTAAATGGAACTTCATATTCATATGATTTTATGATCATTTGTATCTTTTTTATAACAAAACACTAATTATGGAAAAGTACTAATAGTTTTGTAATTATGCATCAGTTATTTTGTATATTTTCCATATTTCCATTGTTCCGAGAAAATTTGCATTATAAGGATTTTAACTGTTTTAGTAATTTATAGTCGTTTTGAAAAATTTAAAATATAACATATAAGAAAAAAATATAGATTTTTTATTACCTGGTTAATATGATTGTTAATATTTTTAATAACATAAATTAAACAAAAGTGATGAAAGATACAAAAAATATTATCAAATTTTTAATATTCAAAACATTAATTGTCACATATATGTTAATCATATTAGGTAATTCCGTAACTTTTATTTAACGAAAGAATGTAAAGTATCATTTTATGCACTACTAATTAATATGAATGTTAAGTTAATAAAAATATAATCTATATTTAGATGGACCAACTTTTTCCTAAAGATTCTGAAAGTGATTCTGGTGATGACACGTGGGTACACTTTAAATTTGTAATACTCCAAGATTAATATATAGGGGATGTCTTTATAGAATATAATTCTTTTTTTCATAATTATTCTTTAAGACTAAACTATATTAAAATTTTTAACTTACATATAATTCTAAAAGTAATTTCTCTTTAGGAAATATTCTTTAAATGTACATTTAATAATAGTTAAATTTTCGTACAAGGCAAATGTTTATGCAAATCAAATAGTATTCCTTATTAAATTATGTCATTTCTTCGTTGTTACTACTGTTTATTAGTATATCGGGCATACATTTGATATTATTAGAAGTAAATATTCTTTAGTTTCCTAATTAGTTAATTCTTTAAATCTTATTATTTCTTATTTTGCTATCAATTTCTTGCACAAGTTGATATATTACTGGAAACCACTTTATGACAATATAGTTTTAATATCCTTCTTTAAACTGTTTCATGATTTATTGTGAAACATCGTTCCAAGTTCATGTATATGCATACATTTATTCGTGAATAACTCTCCAACGTATTAGTTTGAGTATATAAGGGTGATGTTTTAGTTTTTGACAAAGAGTAATTGGTTAGTGTATTGTAATGAATTTGGAAATTCAAACCAAATCTATTGTTATCGGTTCTATAATTTTAAAATCTATATTTTAAATCAAATGTTATTGATTTAATGAATTATAAATACTAATTCAAATAAGGTGATATTCAATCATACAAATTTCTTAATAACAATAAGGGTGATATTCATAATGTGATATTACAATACAAAAACTTCTCTTCGATAGATCAATTTTATAAACATCAATGGCAATGATTCAACACTCAAAAAACGTTTGTCTTATTTCAAAGACTTCAAAAACATGGCATTGTTTAATAAGTTAGATCATTTTGTAAATACTTAATATTATTCTAGATATTTCGATAAAAATCAATGGCAACGTTTTTTTTTTGTCATCTACCCATCTATTTAGATCAAGTTTTGGTCAACCGAATTGATTCTCCGGGGAGGCTCTCCGTCTGTCCGTGTCTGATCTATATAGGAAAATATGCATCCTTTTTTCTTTGCCACTTTCGCTAGTGTGTCCGCCCTTCCATTTTTGCTCCGAGGAATATGAGTTAGACTCACATCTTCAAAGTCTTCGTATAGTCTCTTGAGGGCTTCAATCTCTGATGCGAATGCTGGCCAATCCATTGGGTTCACATGTTAGAATTTTCAGAGTATGATGTCGTGTGTGTGAAGAAGATGATGAACAGTCCCCTTTGGGGCAGAGAGAACTCGAAATGAAGAAGAGAGTGGATCTGGTTTCTGCTTGTGTTTACTTGAACCAGAAACAGAGATAAAGAGAGAATAAAGAGAATACGTAGAGATTTGAGAGAGTATCAGTGAGATTCGTGTAACCAGAGTATGTGAGCTTTAGTATCAAGAGAATAGATAGTTTAGAGAGTGAAGAGTAACCAGAGAATGGTGAAGAAGAAGGGGAACTCCCCCATTCAGCTTATCTATTAAAAATCGCCACTTATGGCTGTTTTATAGGCAATACAAGAAGCAGATTAATAAATCTAGATCTAATGGTTGATAAATCACTTGAAGAATGGATGGCTAAGATGAAGACGAGTTTGAATCTGTTCAAAGGAAGGAAGGCTTGTGATTGGCTGTCCATAGGCTCCTCTGAATCTGGACACTTCTCTGGCCAGATACATAATCAATAAGCTTCTTCCTTTTCCAGCAAATGTCTCACTATGGCGCCAACTCTCATTTTGAACTGATTCGCATGTAGGCAAGTGATGTAGTCAACTATATCACCGGACTATGTAGTTGATGCATATAGTTGATGCATGTAGTTGAAGCATGTAGTCGACTATATCACTTGCCTATGTAGTTGAGGCATGTCAATACTCTGCCTCCATCTCATCTCTTTCTCTTCAAGTTAACACTCCCCCTCAAGCTTGACTCTGGTGATCCTAAGTCAAGCTTGGAACCTTGAAGTCACTCCTCATTAAAAACCTTATGAGAGAAAACCCTCCTTAGGGATAAAACCCTCATAAGGAAAAGAGTAAGCTCCTTCAAGGCCTAGGGATTGGCCAATGAGTTCTTTTTGTCTCAACCAGTGTGGTGGACACAAAGAACTCTGGATCATGGCCCTCACTCTGGTGCAAGCTAATCCGACTTGGACTGCTCACCACTAACTCTTCTTGAGCTCATCTAGCCCATCTTCACACTGATCTTGGTCTCTCCCCCTTTCACCCAACCTCTTGTTGGGTTTAAGTGCTCGGATTACCAGATACTAAACCATCTTCAATTCTCAGATCATTGAAGCTTCTCATTACTCCCCCTCAAGCTTGGGACTGAGTCTTTCGGAAGACCCAAGCTTGGATGGACAGCTTCATGATCTTGATTAACAAACCATTACACTCCTTGAAGCTTTATCAACCAGGTACATGCACACATGCCTTGGGCTGATTCATAGAATTCCAATCAGCTTGCCTCTACACCTGATTTAAGTGCTCGTCAAGTAGTCTCTGTTGGCTATCTGTTCTAACACCAAGTTGTTGCTGTCCTTGTTGTGGCTTCTTTGAACTGGTGTGGTGTGAGGTGAGGCAATGGACGACTTGGATCTTCAGGATTGCTCATCATTATCACATACATGTCGACTAGATCCGTGCAGTCCGTCTCAAACCGGATCGAACTTATTCTCATGTCTCTCATACATGATGTAGCCCAAAGTAGTCCTTCCATCTCAGCGTGTAAAGCTGAAAGACTTCTATCACACGCGCGTGATCCATAAAATTTGTATCCCATTTGATTCTCAAAGTTCCACCCTAAGCCACTAAACCTGCCATTATTGACCCAAGAAACATCAATTTGGCATGTAGGGATTCGGGGTATCAAAGGGGGCAAAGTCTCGATATCTGGCGTAGGAGTACTCTCATACTCCTCAATCTCTTCCTCTTTGTCGTTAGCCTTTTTCTAACATTCTGCCTCAAGTGACGCATGCTGGAGGGTATCCAACGGAGATATGAATTTCCTATTAATAAAGAGTTAATCATTTCTCGCCTTCCAAATGAACCAACAGATCCATGGGAATGTATCGAATTGTGGTTCCATTGGAGCCACCTCTTTTCTTTTCCAAAACAGAAATCTCATGTTTTGATATATTGATGAACTCGGGAAGTAACCCGGAGTGGACGGATAATGGCAACATTTTATATTCTTCTATTCAATGAAATTTAATTCTAAATATTTTTTAAAATTTTTTTACCCTTTTAGCCTTACTTAAAAAATCAAATAATTTTTTGCGGGTTTATATTGGATTTTATTTTTCTTTTCTTTTTCGCCACCAAACTTTCATTTCATCAAATCAATATTACAAATCGTAAACAAAAACTTTTAAAGAATACATAAGATGTTTACGATGCCCACTTATTGAGGACCATAGTCAGCCCTACTATAGCTATCTGATGGATATGCTTTCTTTGTATATTTTTGAGTGAAAATTTAATAAAAATACTCCAACTAAATTTTGTTAAGTTTTTAATACTCAATTTACTTTACTATTTAGTTTAATATTCAAAATAATTATTTTCTTTATTTTAATACACTTATTTTTAAAAGTGTACTTATTTAAATATCCAAAGTATGCTCATTTCAATAATAGGTTTAAAACAAACTTAAAAATCTTTAATATTTATAAAAAATCTCAAAAACTTTAAATTTTATTTTCAATTTTAATAATAAAAGTAACTAAGTTTTGATAACTTAATTTTTATAAAAAAATTTAATTCCAAATTTATTTTATTTTCTGAAGTGAAAAATTTATTTATTTTATTCAGAATTATCTATAAAAGTTTAAAATATTATCCAAATTTATTTATTTTTATTTTTAAACGTAAATAACCTTTGAATTTTGAATTTTTAATTTTAGAAAAAGTTTAAAATTCCCTGGAAACTTATTAATAGTTTTGATTAAAATTAACATAGTTTGGATATTAAAATGAGTACAATTTTAAAAGCAAGTGTATTAAAATGAGAAATTAATAAATTAGAGTATTAAACTGAATACCAAAAAACTTTGGGTATTAAAAACTTAACAGAATATAATTGGACGAAATTATGCATTTTATTTATATTATTTTGGATTTATGTTTCAACTTTTTATCATCTTGGTGAAAATATTATATCACTATTTCATGACTGGATGTTGTAAAAATATAATATAATATGACATCCTAAGATATACTATTATAACATAGACAACATATATATATATATATATATATATATAACATATGTAACTTATTAATGATATACAAATAAAATTTTTCAATTAAAAAATATTGATATTTGAGGATTTTTTTATGTTCGCACAAGGTGCGGGTAGTCACCTATTATGTACTATGTACTTAGTTAGCTTCGCATTCACTAGATTATACAAATATTATAAATTTTTATGGTAACAAAATTTTCATAAATCAAGCGTCATTATATATTTTCACCTAATGCTATTTCCATTTAATGAGATTATGTAAAATTATATATGCCCGCGGCACACGTAAAATACTATGGGCTATAGTTCAATAACCATACCCATATATAAATATGTAGCCATGTACAATTTCCCTATAAATATTACCCGTATGAGCTGTGATAACATAATTTTGTCTTTCATAATAAGGTTGATCGAAGAACGTTACTTATATTGATGATTTTCCAAAATTTTGTTTGAGCTTAATGGTGTTCCAGAAATTGATACTTTCAGAATGAAGTAATACATTTCGTTTACTGATTTTGTTAAATAATTGTGTTTAGTTTCTCAAGCTGATATCCTTGGTTATTGCTTTTAATAGGATTGCAAACGAAGATCCTGCAGACATTTTTCACAGCAGTTCTGGTTTATTTATCTCGTTTTCTTATATTTTGCTCTTTTATATTTTATTATTCTATTACCTATGTTTTGTTTTGTCTTATGTTCATAATTTATTAAAATTAATAATTTTATTGTCTATACTTTGTTTTAGCTTTACTTCATAATCAAGTTTATATAAGTTTTTGCTTACTCTTATAGATTTACTTTTACGAACTATACTTCAATTAAAGATTCTATGTATAGTAAGCTTCGATTATTTGTGAATAAATTATATTTGTGTCTATGACTTTTACTTTTTTATATCTATAGTTTCAAACATGATTTCTTTAAATCTCATCATTCTGAACGCGGGTTATCACTAGTTCATATTTAATATGTATGCATTTCGTGAAGATTTGCCACTGTATAGGTTTCCATGAGTATGGCCTATAAGTTAATGAGATGCATCCAATTAATTTCTTTGCATTTGGTAAAGATTTGGCTGGTAACAAGTAAATTAAATTAATATTGTGGATTGAATTGGCGGCAACTTTGGAAGCCGTGATTGACAAGGCATATCAAACGGGCAAGAAACTTATTTGTTACCTAATAATATATATTATGTATCAGTCGAAAAATATATATTGTGTGCGAGTTCATAGTTTATCTAATTTATCAACTATGTTGACATATATACTTCCAAAAATAAGATTCAGTAAACTTTGAAATATTTTTAATAGTCGACCGAACATATGTTATAAGTGCTCAAATATTTTCCGGGTACTACTATATAAATGATTTCATAATCATCTATGCCCATTTCAGAGTTCTAAAAATTTTGGCCATTCCAAAGTACAATTATTTTTTATAAATTTATACTTATGTTAAAAATAATATTTTATTAATTTATAATGTTGTTAGTTTACAAAAAAAAATATTTTTTAGCTTTTTCTATTTTAAAATATTTTTTAGTAAATTAACAAAAATAGTTGATTTAATTATTGTATATTAATTAGATTTTATAAATATATTATTTTATGTCATTGAGATATATATCATATAAGAAATGTGTTTTAGATAAAATTGTATTAGATATCATCACAATACTATGAAATCTTAAGAAAATGAAAAATAAAATTCATTCTGATTATAAAACAAACAATACAATGTAGTTATTTTACTACTTTTAGCTTATAATTTTAGTGAAATTTATATGTAATGTGATGTTCTAAAAATTTATTATCTTTATTTTAAAACTGGTTCAACTCGATTTTTAGAAAAATATTAATTTATAATATTTATTAATTTATTGAACTATATTTTATAAAGTTTTTGATGTATATTATGCCACATAGTATATTTTATTTTTCTTTGTCAACAAACTTATATTAATAATGCCCAAATGGGCTTTATAAGACTGAAGATATATTATGGCCATTTACCTATATTATAGTCTCGAAATTTAAATAAGTCCACATGGTAAAGTCAAGTATACTGACTTTGCCATCTTTTTCAAGAATGACAAATCGCAATATGCGTGTCCATCATGCAGAAGATCTCCAACGCATGCTTCATCACACATTTCCACCTCAAGTTGGGAGACGGGCCACCGCACGCGCTGCTGTTACAGATGAGTAATTGGCATGCCACTCCACCGGCAAATCCACACGATTTTCTCAAGCTTTGTAGCTGGATTCACAAATCTTTACTTGTTGGATACTTCTCTCTGTGACGCCTCTGTCTTCACCGGATTTTCATTCTTAACGCCAGGTGTGATACTCTCCAAGCAGCTTAAACTCACTCACCCACAGTTCTTGTCGAAACAATTGCAAAAGACAAGCTTCAACTCATCTAAAACTGAAGCAAATCATGAGACAGCTTGCAAAATTCCATCTCTATCTCCTCGGAATACTTTGCTTGATAACAAAAAGCAAAGATCGATTTCCGTAAAGATGAAAATAGAGGATAACCAACGGTAAGGAGAGAACCTAATAAAAACAGTGTGGATATAAGATTTTGATTGCGAGAAGATCCTTAAACAACTATCGATCAAAGATCGAATTTATTAATGATCAACACAAATCAGAGAAAGAAATATGATAAAAAATGGATCTAATAGTTGATCATAAACACTTCAAAATCGCCTAGCAAAGAAAACATCCGCAAACTGAAACAAAAAATCTATCAAACAAATAGAATATTTACATAGAAAAAGGGATGATGGTAACTGGCGGCGAAGGCCACCGATCACCGACTAAAACCATTAGATTTAGAAGCTTTTTCAGAGAGAAGTTGGATCAGAGAGAATTTATTTTTTTTGTCCTCATAGAAAAGATAGATTACAGATTCCGAGACTCTGTAAACCAAGCTGGTAACTCCCCATCCATGTGAACAACAAAAGACGTTTGTTTCCTGGCACTACGTGCAAGACTGTCCGCCTTTGAGTTCTGTGTTCATGGTACATGAACGATTTCAGAGCTGTGAAGTACTCCCTCAAAATTTGAATGTCCGCTAGGTAAGTTGCGAACGCTGGCCATTCCTCTGGTTCTGTCAACATCTTTACCAATTGAGAAGAATCCGTTGCAAATGTCACTTGAAGCTGTCACAAATTGCACATACATTCTATTGCCCAGATTAAAGCCTCAATCTTCGAATGTAGGGGGATAAAGCACTGCGAGTATTTCTTGCCCCCATCAAACCATCAAAACCTGCGAGGGTACTATACCATCATTGTACTGAGAAAATTTTCTTCTCTTTCCATGATCGATCTGTGAAACACCATCTTCCTATAATATTAGGCAAGGACGTGACCATGTCATTTGTATGTAGGATGGGTTGAGTACTCAAGATCTGTGCCTCATTCCAAGCTAAGGATTCTGTTTCCGCTACTTTCAACGTTTCTCTGGGATCAATGTCTAGATTATTAAAGACTTTGCTATTTCTTCCTTTCCAAATATACCAAAGGATCCACGCATACTGATGATCCTCCATCCGTGGACAGACTCGCCAAAACAAATGGTCCATGTTCACAAAAAGTGACTGAGTCGGGAAAAGCTGAGGGTTGGATGGGATTTTAGAAAGTGCCCACACTTGGATCGCCGGTGGACATTCAAAAAGACATGATTTATTGATTCCTCCGCTACTCCACATCGTGCACAAACCGCATCCCCCTTCATTCCCCTTAATTTTAAATTTTGTTTAACTACTAGGCATCCTGAAATTAATTGCCACAGGAAGTGTTTCATCTTCGGCGGGCATTTTACCTTCCAGCAAAACGCTTTTAGTGGAACCACTGAGGGACCAATCAGTTGCTGGTCTTTGACCACATCCGGATAGATACGTTCTACTTGATACCCCGATTTCACCGAGTATTTTCCATTTTTTCGTAAAATGCCAACCATCCTTGTCTGTTACCACAGTCCTACTCAAAGGAATACTTTCTATTATTTCTGCATCGGTAGGGTCAACCAAAGCCCGGATAACCTGTGAACTCCAAGTGCGTGAATGGGGATTGATAAGAGCATCTACAGTGAGATCAGGATAGAAATTTGAGAAGTTTCTTTGTGCTGGTCTCGGGTGAGTGGATGGGATCAAGGGATCATTCCATACTGATATAGACGATCCTGTCCCCACCCTTTTGATTAGTCTTTTGCAAACCAGAGATCTAGCTGAAACGATACTTCGCCATCCATATGACGGCGAATACGATTTGATCGGTTCAAGAGTTGATGCATTCCTGAAGTAGCGACCTTTAAAAACTCGAGAAAAAAGTGTATTTGGTTTCTCAAGCCATCTCCACAACTAAACATTGCCGTATTAAAATCCCTGATATCCTTGAAGCCCAGAACTCCATCCTCCTTGGGGGCAGTTAATTTATCCCAAGACTTCCAATGTAGCCTTTTTGTATTACCTGAGTAACTCCACCAAAATTGTGCCACCGCACTGGTTAGTTTCCTGGTTGTTGCTTTTGGGAGGTGGTAGCATGACATTACATGATTTGGTAATGCTGAAACTACTGATTTGATAATGACCTCTTTCCCTCCTTTTGTGAAAAATTTAAATGTCCAGCTGTTTACACTACTATTTAGAAGATCTTGAATAAAGCCAAAAATCTGCGTTTTCGATCCACCCAAACTCTCTGGTATCCCTAGATATGACTCCATCCCACCAATATTTTGAATTCCTAGAATATTTCTCATTTCTTGTCGATTCGATTCATCAATCTTGTGTCCGAATTGGATTGATGATTTCTGAAAATTTATAAGCTGTTCCGAAACTGCCTCGTACTCCTTTAGAATCCTCAAAATAGTATAACACTCCTCTTTGGTTGCCCGGCAAAAGAAGAGACTATCATCGGTGAAAAATAAGTGGAAAACTTGACAACTTTTAGTATATTACATCTATTTTTTTTGCCTTTTCACGGTATTATTTTTTTGTATTTTATCACAAAATCGACGCAGCATGACTAATATCATGGTTTCCATTGGTCACAATTTAATTGAATATAAAAATGATGAAAAAATCAGTTATGGAAATGAATAAACAAAAATATATGAATTAGTGTTCATCCTCATCTAAATTAGGGAAGGAAATTTTTCTTCATAATTTTTTCATACATAAGGAAATTAGAGGAATAGGGTGGGACGTATAGGTCTATAAAAATTAAGGAACAAGAATTTCCCTATCATTTCTTTCCTAAAGTGTGATCACCAATTTTTTTTTTGTCGACATTCTAATTTTATTAAAACCAAGATATTACATATTGTTGTGCATTACGTCTAGCATTCTTGGCTAATACATCAACTCTATTCATTAAAGATCTAGATACGTGATGAAAAGTAAAATTAGAAGTTCTTGCTATAACTTGGATGTCTCTTACCATAGAGGAAGCCTCAGTGGTACGAGTAACTTTGATGGTTTCTTCAAAGTGTGATCACCAATTGAAGACCATAACCGACGCAACATAATTAAAAATTATATTTCTGTTGTCAAAATATAAAATTATCCTCAATTGAAGACCATAAGCTACACAACATAATTAAAAATATTTCTGGTGTCAAAAAATAAAATTATCATGTTTATGGTTTACACCAATATTTCTAATTATCAACAAAATCTATGTTATGAATCATATTGTAGATGGTCCATAACCGGACCGACCATAAACTTACTGCATAGAGGTTTACTAAACCTAGACCATATAGGTTTATGGTTTGGTGGCTAGAAACATTTTCCATTTTAGTTTTTGATGTTTTCCTTTTCCTAATTGGATTATGATTTATACTCTTTCCTTTTTTCTCTAAATAAAGGGCTCCTTATGCTATGAATAAACACACGAATTCCCTTTCTCTTTCTCTAAATTTTACAACACGTTATCAGCAAGATTGTTCTCTAAACCCTAAAGCTAAAATATCCGACATAAACTCTAATCTCACGACCTCTCTCTCTCTTGATCAAACCCTAGACGACAAGAACAAATCCCGATCATCATTTGATCGTGAAACGATCTCAGCTCGCGAAGAATCAATATGTACCAGTCCGTGAATCAGCTTGTTCGTGCATTCGATCTCTTGGTGGTCCATTAAACCCCATCGAAGGATTAAGGTATACCTAAAATCTAAAAACCAGAATCGAATGAACTAATGTTCAAAGTGAAACCCTAAAATCTATAACCCTAAATTACGAATCACATGTTGTTTTGATTTGGATGTTTCTTTGAGGTTTAAGACTGAATGCTAGGTTGATAGAATCTGTTTCTTCTAATAACCCTAACACCCTATTCGATTTTATTTGATTGATTGATAAAACCTATCTTCGAATTGAAACCCTAAGTATTGCATATCATTTTGAATCCGTTTTTGCTAGTCTTGATAAACTCTAGTCTTATGAGCACATAAAATCCGTGTTTCTAAGTCTCGAACTTGATTGATTGATAACCCTGATTGAATGTTTCTTGAGAGTTAGGATGCTAGATTGATTGTTTTGATCTAACCCTAATTGATTGCTAAAACTCTAATAAAACCCTAATTGATTGCTAAAACTCTAATAAAACCCTAATTGAATTCGAATCGCTCATACTTGATATTGATTGTCTTTGATTAAATATGGCTACATGATTGTTATATGATCCACTTCTGTACATATAGATCATGATTGCTAGGATTGTTGCATCATCTCATATGGCCGTATGGCTAGCTAGATTGTTTGTTTTGGCCGAATTAAGATAATATGCTAGGATTGTTAGATTTATACTTGAAATAGATTGATTTGATAAAACCCTAACCGTATGGGACATTGAAACCCTGACTTGGTCGAATTATTGATTGAATGTTTTAAGATTGAAATCAATCACCTTGTTTTAGAATTCGACCACCTAGAATAGATTGTGATCTTGGCATGATCTGATTGATTGTTTTTAATTGAGGTTACTTGAACATATAGATCACGTTTGATAAGTTTTGCATGAGCATACAAAAATCACTTGTTAAGAATATCTTGGTCGAATGATTTGATTGCATGGTCGTATAAAATCTAGACCTAAAGTATAAAACATATGATTTTAGATGTCGAAAATCAACAACTTAGATTTTGATGCCCTAAATCTCTCTCGTGATAATTACTTGCAATGGGCATTGGATACTAAGATTACCCTAAAGTCAAAAGGACTTGGTGAATGTATCACATAAGGCATTAATGCCAAATGAGAAAGATAGATACAGATATATCCTAATAATACGCCATCATCTTGCTGAGAGTCTCAAAGATCAGTATCTGACTATTGACAATCCTCTAGAACTTTGGAACGAGTTAAAAACGAGATATGTTCATCAAAGAACATTGTTATTACCAAATGCTCTATTTGAATGGAGGAATCAGAGAATCTAGGACTACAAGTCCGTGCACTAGTATAACTCAGCCCTATTTAAGATTGTTTCTTTAATGAAAGTGTGTGGTGAGGTTATAACATATAAGGATATGTTAGAAAAGACATTTTACACATTCCACACAAGTAATGTGTTGCTACAACAACAATATCGTGAAAAAGGCTTCACAACTTATGCAGATTTGATCTCATGCCTATTGCTAGCTGAGCAAAAAAATGAGTTGCTGATGAGAAACAGTGAATTGTGACCTCCTGGATCAACCCCATTAACTGAAGCCAATAAGGCCACAGAAGAAAAGAAAGAATCCAAAGAAAGTAACCATGTCCAGAATAGACCACACGGCCATGGCCGTGGTGGATGGAAAGGATGTGACTGTGGCAACTATAATTCATATGGTCGAGGTAACAACTCGGGCCGTGGCCGTGGGAACCACTATAACCGTGGTCGTGGACCCAATTTCGGCCATGGTCGAGGGTGAGGAGGCCGTGGTATATCCTTTAAACCACAACACTCGACCAAATCAGTGTGCCATAGATGTGGAATGGGTAATCATTGGGCTAAAAACTGTAGGACTCCCAGACATCTAGTTGACTTCTACCAAGAGAGTATAAATGGGAAGAATCCTAAAGCCCATTTGGTCCAAGATGCCGATGGTGACTTTTACCATGATCAAGATGATCATATGAATTATGAAACATTAGATTGCCTAAAAGAGTAGTTGATTTTGACATATTGTTTTTGTGCTTTGATTTGCTCTATGATTTCTTTGCTTTTATGATTTCTTTGAATTTACCTTATTGCTCTTTCTGAATTTATACTTAATAAGATGAATGATTTTATTTGATAGAATGAAAGATGATATGAGTATACTGATTGTGGACAGTGGGTCAAGCCACACAATTCATAGAGACAAAAGATACTTCATAGACTGACCCTCCAAAACACCAATATAAGTACCATTGCGGGTATAGCCAACCTAATAGAAGGCCACAGCTAGACAAGTATTTTGTTGCCTAATGGCACACTTCTAGAGATATCTGATGCTCTATATTCACCCAGCTATAAGGGGAGCCTATTGAGTTTCAAAGATATAAGATTGAATGGTTTTCATATTGAAACAGTGGGCGAAGGAAACAAAGAGTTCTTTCAGATTGTAGAGCACGCCGAAGGCAATAAGAAAGTGGTCGAGACTATACATGCATTCTATATTGGTCTTTACTATGCCAAGACCAATATGATAGAGGCTAATACCACAGCGAACAAAAGGTTTACTGAGAATTTCACTTTATGGCATGACATGCTTGGCCATCCTGGTTCAAACGTGATGCGTAAACTGATAATGAATACAAAATGGCACATCTTGAAAGAAAGAAGAGTTTTCCCAAAGAATTACACGTGCGTAGCATGTACACAAGGGAAACTCATTGTTAGGCCATCACTAGTCAAAGTGACTAGGGAAACAATAAATTTTCTGGAAAGAATGCAAGGTGACATATGTGGACCAATACACCCACCTTATGGGAAATATTTCATGGTCCTTATTGATGCATCGACCAGATGGTCATATGTTTGCTTATTGTACACACGAAATTTGGTATTTGTAAGGTTACTTGCTAAGATAATCAGATTAAGAGCTCACTTTCCAGATTTTCCTATAAAGACCATATGTCTAGATAATGCTGGTGAATTCACATCCCAAGCTTTTAATGAATATTGTATGTCCATAGGGGTAAATGTGGAACATAATGTGACACAAGTCCATACTCAGAACGGCGTGGCCGAATCATTCATTAAAAGAATACAATTGATTGCTAGACCATTACTCATGAGGTCAAAACTTTCAGTATCAGCTCGGAGACATGCAGCAAAGTTAAACGCATCAGGCCATCTAGTGAAAATAGATATTCCCCATCCCAACTAATCACGGGTCATGAGCCAGACATATCCCATCTAAAGACATTTGAATGTGCAGTTTATGTACCAATTGCTACACCACAGATAACTAAGATGAGACCTCAAAGGAGAATGAGAATATATGTTGAATATGATTCTCCCACCATAATTAAGTACCTTGATCCGACCACGGGTGATCTATTTAAGGCCAGGTACGCATACTCACACTTTGATGAGCCCAACTATCCAATATTAGGGGGAAATAATAATAAGCTGGTAATAAAAGAAATTGAATGGAATCAACCATCATTGTCTTGGCAAGATCCCCAAAGAATGTGAAATAGAAGTCCAAAAGATTATACATTTACAGAAGCTAGCTAATCAATTGTGAGACTCATTTGCTGACCCAAAGAGAGTGACTAAGTCACATATACCAGCTTGTAATGCACCTATACGAATTGATGTCCAAGAGGGACAAAACCAAGTTGCTATAGAGTCTAAGACATGTTTGAAACGTGGTAGACCAACAGGTTCCAAAGATAAGAACCCTTGGAAAATAAAGAAAGGTGCAGAAAAGTAATCTGAGTTCATGGTCGAACCAACCGTGGTCGGACTAACCACGGTCGGACCGTCGATGGTCTAACCGGCCATGGACGAACCAATACCAGACATGGTCGATCCGAAAGTGCCGAATAAAGAGGTTTGAGACGCCAAACTTCTAGGTACTAAGGGTCCTGATAATAATGATATCTCAATAAACTATGTGATGTCTGGAAAACAATGGAACATCAAAGATGTCGACATTGATGATTTATTTGCATACAAGGTAGCACTTGAACTTATGGATTTAAAAGAGGATCATGAACCCACGTCTATATTAGAGTGCAATTGTAGATCAGACTGGCTTAAGTGGATAGAAGCCATAAACGTGGAGCTAAACTCTTTAAAGAAGAGAAATGTGTTTGGTCCAATAATAAGGACACCATGTGATATAAAACCAGTTGGATATAAGTGGGTCTTTGTGAGGAAGAGAAATGAACATGGTGAAATTGTGAGATATAAAGCAAGGCTTGTTGCACAAGGGACCTCTGAGGAAATTTCTCAAACAGTTGAATATCTCAAGAAAAAATTCGAAATGAAAGACCTAGGGAAAACAAAGTTTTGTTTGGGATTACAACTTGAGTACATTAACAATGGAATCCTTGTGCATCAAATGGCATATACAGAAAAGGTAAGAGATTTAATATGGACCAGTCTCACCCTTTATCATCGCCCATGGTCGTAAGGTCCCTTGGCCCGGTCACTGATCCATACGGTCCAAAGAAAGAGGATGAAGAAGTCCTTGGTCCCGAAGTGTTATATCTAAGTGCCATATGAGCTTTAATATATCTGGCGAGCCACACTAGACCAGATATATGTTTTGCCGTGAATCTATTCTCTAGATTTAGCTCATGTCCGACCATAAGGCAATGGAATGGAATTAAACACTTACTTTGTTACCCGCAAGGAACGAAAGATTTTGGCTTATTTTATACTAACCAATCCAAAGAAAGTTTAGTTGGTTTTGCTGATGCAGGTTATTTATCAGATCCACACAATGCTCGATCTCAGACAGGTTATGTTTTCACACACGGTGGTACTGATGTAAGTTGGCGATCCATGAAGCAGACCATAGCAGCCACATCGTCCAACCATGCTGAAATCATGGCCATTCATGAGGCCAGCCGAGAATGCGTGTGGTTGAGGTCTATGACTCAACATATCCGAGCAAATTTTAGGATTGTCGATGGAAAACAAGAACCAACCATCATGTATGAAGACAATGCATCTTGCATAGCTCAACTCAAAGATGGATAGATCAAAGGATACAGGACGAAGCACATTTTGCCAAAGTTCTTCATCACCCACGAGTTACAGAAAGCTGGAGAGGTCCAAGTGGTCCAAGTTCGTTCCAGTGACAATTTAGCTAACCTCTTCACCAAGTCACTGCCAACCTCTACATTCAAGAGGCTAACGCATCAGATTGGAATGCGTAGGCTTAAGGACCTTCAGTGGGGTCCAAATCAGGGGGAGTAATGTGTGTTGTACTCTTTTTCCTTCACCTTGGTTTTGTCCCAATTGGGTTTCTCCGGGTAAAGGTTTTAATGAGGCAACATTAAGCACATTACAAGCTCTAAACAAGGTTTTAATGAGGCAACATTAAGCACATTACAAGCTCTAAACGGTTATGACATCCAAGGGGGAGTGTTATGAATCAGATTGTGGATGGCCCATAACCGGACCGACCATAAACCTACTGCATAGAGGTTTACTAAACCTAGACCATATAGGTTTAGGGTTTGGCGGCTAAAAACCTTTTCCATATTAGTTTTGGATGTTTTTCTTTTCCTAGTTGGATTAGGATTTGTACTCTTTCCTTTTCTCTCTATGTCGGTTTATACCTCATTATATTTTCATATATAAAGGACTCCTTATGTTATGAATAAACACACAAATTTCTCTTCTCTTTCTCTAAGTTTTACAACAATCTATTGTTTTTTTTTATAAAATTGGCTAGTCTCTAAGAACTTTTCTTTCGGTTTTAAGTTTTTGTTATTGTTATCAGTTTAAGTTCATTATTTAATTTATATTAATATAATATTCAATTATTATTTGAAAACTTAACCTAAGAATAGTAAATTTGTATGAGACATAGATAGAACGATTCCACGTAAAGAGTATATCGTTTTGTTTGAGATATGGTCTGATCCATTGGACTACTGATTATATAATAAATATAAAAACATAATTTTATTGGTGTAAAAAAATCGATCAAATATAAAAATTTAATTTCTCGATACTATATGTTTTAAATATTTATCATATAAATTTTTCATGCGTAAATGCAGATCTTATCCTAGTTATAATAGATAAGTGAATGAAAATATGTGAAATGTATAAGCGAAGATAAATAGTAGTTTAAAGAAGATGGTTAAATATAAAGAGAAAATGGAATGTTAGATTGCTAGAACGAAATGGAATGTTAAGATGCTAAAACGGAAGTGTTAGAATGCTAGAACACAATGAAATGAAGTGTTAGGATGCTATAACACAATTGGATGTTAGGATGATAGAATGAAATAAAATGTTAGGTTGCTAGAATGAAATGAAAGTTAGGTTGCTACAACGAAATTCATTGTGAATCTTAAGTATGTTACGGGTTGCATGTGACCAGTTTTGAGCATCTTCACTGAGTATTTTTGTATGTTTATGCCTCCTTTTGTGATGCATGTAAGGTTTGATTTTGTGTAGCGGAGCACGAGGCTAAAGAGATCATAAAGAGAGAGTGTTTGAACCTCAGTAATGTTTTGGGAATTATGATCAAACTGTCTTATAGAAACGTTACATATTTAGTTTTGAATTTCATTAATAAAATTGCAGTATTTTTTAAAATATTTTTCCTTTAAAAATTGGTCGATCATTACTTAGAATTTTTAACGTGCTTTCAAACATTTCCAGGTTGAAGTGCTTCACGAAACCTACCACGTGATCTTTTGACCGTGAATGTTCTACCATAACGATCAGTCGGAGAAGACAATACTTATTATCCTCAAAAATAAACGGAGAAAAATAATGTATCACTTAACAAGAATAAAATTAAAATAAATTAAATTTATTGAAAGCTATAAATTAAATTTTACTTTGCTTGTTTGAGAGCGCTCGTACTGATAACATGTTGTAAGTTAAGTGAGATAAAAAAATATTTATATAGTCTTATTAATTATAATATTATAATATATATAGATATTTATACTGATTATAATACTAAAATTTAAATTTGAAGGAGTGAATGTGAGAAGAGATAAAAGTGAAAGTTTTCAGATTTATTCATATATATTTTTGTCATATGACAAGCTTTATAAAAGATAGGAAAGCTGGGACTTAAACAAAAGGACAAAACCATCGGATAAGTGTTATCGTAAAGATAAACATTATTTAATATATATGATAAATCTTTTAAATAGTTTTTTTTTTTTGTTAGAAAAAATAGACTTAAAATGATAAAAATAATTTTTTCGATTTTGAAAATTTTAAGTTTTTTAATTTTAAATCTTACCTTCAAAATCATACATATATTTTAAACCCTAAATCTATATTAGTTAACCCAATAGGTATAAATGTATATTTATACCTTTTATAAAATCTATTTTTGTTGTTTTTCTCTTTAAATGCTATTTATGACAAAAAATTAAAAAACTATTATAGGGTATTTCTCTTTAATATATTGAGTAACCTTGTTTTTAATCATCTAATTTTCACTAAAACAATCAAGTTTACATTTTGAGATAAGACAGAATCAACAATTGATAAATAGAGAATTTTCAAAAATACCACTTTCCTTGTACCATTTTTCATTTTTACCTTCATTAAAGAGACATTTTCAAAAATATCACTTTTTAAGGGGCAAATTTTTTAAAAATTAATTAGAATCTTAAATTTTGCATTCCTAAACCCTACCCCCACCCTACACCACCCTACACCACCCCTTAACTCTAAGTCCTAGATTAATTAACCCAAGGGTTATAAGTGTGTTTTCCCTCTAAAAAAAGGTAAAAGTAATTAAGGTATTTTTGAAAAGTTGTACAAGGAAAGTGGTATTTTTGACAATTTCTCTTGATAAATCTAATACTCTAGATTTCTTATATTATTATATAAATAATAAAATTTTACTTAATATTAGTTTAATTATTTATTTTCTTTATAAATTATCTAAAAGCTATTTAATATTAGTTAAAAGCTCAAAAAGATAATTAATGATGATGAAACTTCAAATATTAATTTATACTATCCTAGATATTTAAGATAATTAAATAAAAAATTGAAGAACATTATGTATACAATATATCACACTTACAATGTAACTATTTCGAAACGCAAAACAAAATATATGTCGATAGATAAATTATTTATATTATTCAAAAAGAAAATGAATAAAATAAAAAATAAAAATGTATAGCTGTGTATAGCATTGTATAGTAGTATATATGAAATGAGCAATCTATATAATATTAAAAATTATGTATTCTATAAAAATGAATTTGTAATAGTAAGTTATAGTCTTACAATACAAATAAATAGCTAAACAGAAATTGTTCATAAATAACAGATTAAAAAAAAACAATATAATTAGGAAAAACTGTAAATAGTTTAATTATAATCATAAAAATAAATTTTTACAAATCAATTATAGTTTCTAAAGTAATAAAAATATTATTAAATTAGATTCTCACTACATATATATATATATATATATATATCAAATTCATTGAAATACTTTGATAATTACAAAGCAATTTGGAAACTAAACAAAAATATTAATCGTTAAAATTATCCAGATAAAAATATACAACGTATAATAAAAATATTTATAATAGTATAATAGAAATATATATAATATTGTTGAAATTAAAATTTTTATACTTAAAAAAATATAAATTCGTTTGTGAAAACTAATTTATAAATTTTAATAGTTAAAGTTATTTATATTATATAGTGGATTTTATTATGTAAATTGTTTATCGTCAAATTTTACCAAAAAAAATTAATAGTAAAATCTTTTTATAAAAAAAGGAAAAACAATAAATCATGTATATATCGTTTTCATAGAAATGGAACTTTAAATAAATTAAAATACAATATATATTTCAGTTTTAATATTTATCACACTAAATTATTATAAAATTTTAACTAAATTATTAATCCAAACTCGCGCATAGCGCGAGTAATAAATCTAGTAACAAGAAAAGAAGGGGCCTTATGTTCTCTCCCCTTTTTATACAGTCTTTTTGAAAATATTATTAGTAATAGGATATAATAGTGTAATTTTTGTTTTATTATTTCAGTTTGAATTCTTTTCTCCCTTTGCTTTAGGACAGATTTTTCAAGGACACACTTTAATATACAAAAATGTGATTCGACTGAAAGGATGGGTCACAGAGAAAGAAAGATAAAAATACAAACATTGTCATGAACCGAGTGGATTGTCATAACTTTTAGATGGGTCATGGCCGATGGACCATGGTCGATGGGCTTGTGGTCGGCCCATCTATTACCGACCCAAATATAAACCAAGCCCATAGAGGTTTTGTAATCCTAGTCGAAATAAGATTAGGGTTAGCCAACTTTGGGAAAACCTATTGCATGTTGGTTTTGGAGATTTTCTTTTTCTATATTTTGGGATATTTTCAATTATGAGTCGGTTGTAATCCTTATATAAAGGAACCCTTTTGTGCTAATGAAATAACAAGTTTACACATACGATTTGCTCTCTCTCTTTCTCTTAGTTTACAACACATTATCAGCACGATTGATTCTATAAACCCTAAGCTAAGAAGCCATCGATAGAAACCCTAAATCTTCTTCATCTTTTTCGATCAAACCCTAGGCGGCTACAAGTTTCCTATTTTGCTTGAATCCGATAAGAAGAAAAGGAAAACCTTGTTCATCCACGAAGAACACAAGCAATCCAAGGATCCATCCGTGTACCAAATCGATCCAAGCAATCTGAGGTTCATCTGATCAATCCATCCATGCAACCCGATCTCTTGGTGGTCCGATTCAAGCCAATAAGAACCAAGGTAAAATCGATGAACCTTAGTTTCTAAAACCCCAAATCGAATGAACTTTGATCAAAAACTAAGACCTAAAACCGATTTGGAACTTAGAAAGAGGTCGTTAAGTTTATGGATAGATTACTTGAAACATGGTTTGTTCGTTCAAACCCTAATCGAATATATTAATGTGCAAATCAAACCCTAAAAGACTTTGCTTGATTAAATTGATTGATTTGTGATTAGAGGTTATTTGATTATTGATTTGGCCGATTTAGATTGCTATCTAGGTTGATTTAAAACTTAAACCTAATCAATTAAGGTATAAACCCTAAAACCCCAAATAAATTGAAATCCTATAATTTCATACTTGATATTGTTTTGATTCGATTGTATTTGGTTGTTAGATTGATTGATAATCCATGTCTTAGGTTGCTAGATTTATTCTTAATTCATATCTAAAACCTTAGACGATTGTTAGGTTGATTAGGGAATTACCCCTAATGTAAACCCTAACCTTAGAACGGTGTAGGCCAAACCCTAGAATCATAAACCATAATTCCTAATTAATCTTATATGTGAGTTAGGTTGATAGATTACTTAATTAAACACTGTTTGGACGAATTGAATCATATCTTGGTCGAATCTAAACCCCTAGGATAACCGAACCTTGGCGATATGACCTTAAGACCCAATCCGACCATATAGAATTAGGAATCGACCATATTGTGATGCAATGCATAATTTTGATTGTTTTGATAAGTTGTGAACACTTGAAACATATAGATCACAACTTTTAGGATTGTTGCATCATCCATGGCCGTGTGGCCTTACTTGCTTAAACCTTGGTCAAATCGATTTACATGGTTGATAGACTTGATTGTTATATGATCGGATTGATTGAAATATAAATTGATTGATATATGGTTTCAAATGTCGAAACTCAACAACCCAGAATATGCAGCCCTAAATCTCTATGGAGATAATTACCTACAATGGGCATTGGATACAAAAATTATCCTAAAATCTAAAGGACTTGGAGAATGCATTGTTGAGAACAATGAATCCAGTGAGAAGGAACGATACAGGGCAATACTCATTATTCGTCATCATCTTGCTGAGAGTCTCAAAGATCAGTACCTAACCATTGAGAATCCTCTGGATCTTTGGAATGAGTTAAGGATGAGATATGATCACCAAAGAACGGTGATATTTCCTAAGGCATTATTTGATTGGAGAAATCTAAGGATCCAAGACTATAAGTCTGTGGACGAGTATAACTCAACCTTGTTCAAAATTGTTTCTATATTGAAACTATATGGCGAGGTCATTACAGACAAAGACATGTTGGAAAAGACCTTCTCAACCTTCCATACTAGTAATGTGTTGTTACAACAACAATATTGAGAGAAGGGCTTTAAGACCTATGCTGAACTTATCTCGTGTCTACTATTGGCCGAGACAAACAATGAACTGTTGATGAGGAACAGTGAAATGAGACATCCTGGATCAACCCTATTACCAGAAGCCAACAAGGCCACGAATGAGAAGAAGAAACTAAGGAAAGTAACCATGTCCAGAACATACCACACGGTCACAGCTGTGGTGGATGGAATGGTCGTAGTCGAAGGCACAATAACTCATATGGTCAAGACAGTTACTCGAAACGTGGTCAAGGGAACCACAATAACTGTGGTTGTGGTCCCGGTTTCAGCCATGGTCCAGGCAGAGGTGGTTGTGGTACACCACTCAAATCACCACACTCGACCAAATCAGTTTGCCATAGATGTGGTATGGGAAATCATTGGGCAAAGAATTGTAGGACTCCAACGCACCTTGTTGATCTATACCAAGAAAGTATCAAAGGGAAGAATTCAGAAGCCCATTTGGTTCAAGATGATAATGGTGATTTCGATCATGATCAAGATGATCTCATGGAATATGAAACTTCTGATTGTCTTAAAGAGTCTAGTTGATTTCGGCATCAAACTTTGTTTTGTTTTAGTTTTGTTTCATGCTTTCTTGATATTGTATTTCTCTGCAATACTACTTGATTGTGTTGCTTTGAATTTTATAATAAGATGAATGGTTTTCTATTTGATAGAATGAAAGATGATACAAGCATACTGATTGTGGATAGTGGGTCAAGCCATACCATTCTAAAACACAAAAGATATTTCATAAATTTGACCTTACAGAATGCCAATATAAGTACCATTGTGGGTATAACCAGCCTTATTGAGGGCCACGGCCTGGCTAGTGTTTTGTTGCCTAATGGCACACACTTAGAGATAAAGAATGCTCTATACTCACCCAGTTCTAAAAGGAGTCTATTAAGTTTCAAAGATATAAGGTTGAATGGATACCATATTGAAACAATGGGCGAAGGAAACAAAGAGTTCCTTTAGATTGTCGACCACGGCCAAGGCCATAAGAAAGTGGTCGAGACTATACATGCATTTTCTACTGGTCTATACTATGCTACGACCAGTATGATAGAGGCTAATGCCATAGTGAACAAAAGATTCACTGATGATTTCACTTTATGGCACGATAGGTTTGGCCATCCTGGTTCAAACATGATGCGAAAACTCATAATGAATACTAAAGGGCACATCTTGAAAGAAAGACGAGTTATCCAAAAGAATATCACATGTGTAGCATGTACACAAGGGAAACTCATTGTTAGGCCATCACCAGTCAAAGTGACTAAGGAAACTATAAACTTTCTGTAAAGAATCCAAGGAGATATATGTGGACCAATACACCCACCTTGTGGGACGTTTACATATTTCATGGTCCTTATAGATGCATCGAACAGATGGTCACATGTATGCCTATTGTCCACACAAAATTTGGCATTTGCAAGATTGCTTGCACAGATCATAAGATTAAAGGCTCACTTTCCAGACTTTCCTTTAAAGACTATACGTCTAGATAATGCTGGTGAATTCACTTCCCAAGATTTTAATGATTATTGTATATCCATGGGGGTAAGTGTGGAACATAATGTGGCACATGACCATACACAAAACGGCTTGGCCGAATCATTCATCAAAATAATTCAATTGATTGCTTGACCATTACTTATGAGGTCGAAACTCCTAGTATCTGCTTGGGGACATACAGTTTTACATGCAATCGAGTTGATTCGCATCAGGCCATCTAGTGAGCATAGATATTCACCATCCCAATTGATCACGGGTCATGAGGCAGACGTGTCCCATCTCAAAACATTTGGATGTGCAGTATATGTACCAATTGCCCACCACAGAGAACTAAGATGGGACCTCAAAGGAGGATGGGAATATATGTTGGATATGATTCTTCCACAATAATCAAATACCTTGAGCCAACCACGGGTGATCTATGTAAGGCCAGGTTCGCAGACTCACATTTTGATGAGTCAAACTATCCAACATTAGGGGGAGACAATAAACTGGTAAAAGAAATTGAATGGAATCGTCCATTAGTGTCTTGGCAAGATCCTCAGACTAAAGAATGTGATATAGAAGTCCAAAAGATAATACATTTGCAAAAGGTAGCCAATCAGTTTCCAGACCCATTTGCTGACCCAAAGAAAGTGAAAAGTTTACATATACCAGTTTGTAATGCACCAATAAGAATTGATGTCCAAGAGAGACAAATTCAAGTTTCTACAGAGTCTAACACACGTCTCAAACGTGGTAGACCAATTGGTTCCAAATATAAGGTTCCTCGAAAAGTTAAGAAAGGTGCATGAAAGAAAACCAAGGCAATCGACATGGTCGACCCAACCATAGTCGAACCGACGGTGGTCGGACCAACCACAGTCGGACACCCCATGGCCGAACCGACAATGGCCGAACCAATACCAGACCAGGTCGATCCGAATGGACCTAATAAGGATGTTTGGGACGCCAAACTTCCAGGTACTGAGGATATTGATAACAATGAGATCTCAATCAATTATCTTATGTCTAGAATGAAACGGAACAGAAAAGATGTCGACATAGATGATAATTGCATATAAAGTAGAACTTGAGGTTATGAATTTGAATGAGGATCAAGAACCCACATCTATACTAGAGTGCACTCGTAGATCAGACTGGCTTAAGTGGAAAGAAGCCATAAACGTGGAGTTAAACTCTTTACAGAAGAGAAATGTATTTGGTCCGATTATCAGGACAACATATGATGTTAAACCAGTTGGATATAAGCGGGTCTTTGTGAGGAAAATAAATGAACATGGAGAAGTTGTGAGATATAAAGCAAGGCTCGTTGCACAAGATTCTCACAGAGACCAGGAACAAATTATGAGGAAACATATTCCCTGTGGTGGATGCTACTATATTCTGATTCCTTATAAGTTTGGCTATAAGAGAGAAATTGGATTTACACTTGATGGATGTAGTAAGAGCATACTTATATGGTCCACTGGATAATGAGATATATATGAAAGTTTCAGATGGTATTGAGCTCAAAGATAAGAATAGTTCTCGAGAACAACATTGCATCAAACTGAACAAATCCCTTTACGGACTGAAACAAAGTGGCCAAATATGGTACAATAGACTGAGTGAATACTTAATGAAAGAAGCATATAAGAATGATCCGATCAGTCCATGCATATTCATAAAGAAGTTTGAAAACAAAGGATTTGTGGTCATAGCAGTGTATGTTGATGATATGAATATCATAGGAACACTTGGAGAGATTTTCCAAATAGTTGAATATCTCAAGAAAAAAATCGAAATGAAAGACCTAGGTAAAACAATTTTTTGTTTGGGATTACAGCTTGAGTACATAAACAATGGAATCCTTGTGCATCATAGGACATATACTGAAAAGGTACTCAAGAGATTCAATATGGACCAATGTCATCCATTGTCATCGCCCATGGTGGTTCGATCACTTAGTCCAGAATCCGACCCATATGGTCAAAAGAAGAACGATGAGAAAATACTTGGTCCAAAAGTGCCATATCTTAGTGCTAATGGAGCCTTGATGTATCTGGCTAGCCACACTCGCCCAGATATATGTTTTGCAGTTAATTTGCTGTCGAGATTCAGTTTATATCCGACCAACAGGCACTGGAATGGAATTAAACATTTACTTTGTTACTTACAAAGACCAAAAGATCTTGGATTATTTTATACTAACCAATCACAAGAAGGTTTAGTTGGGTTTTTTGATGCAGGTTACTTATCAGATCCACACCATGCTCGATCTCAGACAGATTATGTGTTTACCATTGGTGGAACGACTATATCTTGGAGATCTATGAAGCAGACTATTGCAGCCACAACATCCAACCATGCCGAGATCCTGCCATACATGAAGCCAGCCGAGAGTGTGTTTGGTTGAGATCAATGACCCAACACATCCGATCAGATTGTGGGATGGTCGATGGAAAGGAGGAACCGACCATCATGTATGAAGAAAATGCAGCGTACATAGCTCAACTCAAACATGTATATATTAAAGGAGATAGGACGAAGCATATACTACCCAAGTTCTTCTTTATCCACGAGTTGTAGAAAGCAGGCGAGGTCGAAGTGGTTCAGGTCCAATCTAGTGACAACTCAGGCGACCTGTTCACCAAGTCATTGCCAACCTCGACCCTGAAGAAGCTATTGCGTCAAATTGGAATGAGAAGATTGAAAGATCTTCAGTGAGATACGAAATAGGGGGAGTAATACACGTTGTACTCTTTTTCCTTAGCTATGGTTTTATCCCATTAGGTTTTCCAGGCCAAAGGTTTTAATGAATCAACACTTAGGGTGTATTACACGGTTATGACATTCAAGAGAGAGTGTTATGAACCGAGTGGATTGTCATAACCTCTAGATGGGTCATGGTCGATGGACCATGGTCGATGGGCTTGTGGTCGGTCCATCTATTACCGACCCATGTATAAACCAAGCTCATAGAAGTTTTGTAATCCTAGTCGAAATAAGATTATTGTTAGCCAACTTTGGAAAAACCTATTATATGTTGATTTTGAAGATTTTCTTTTTTCTATGTTTTGGGATATTTCCATTTATGAGTCGGTTGTAATCCTTATATAAAAGAACCCCTTTGTACTATTAAAATAACAAGTTTACACACACAATTTGCTCTCTCTTTCTCTTAGTTTACAACAAACATAAAAAATATAAGATTTTTATCTGCTTTTTAGAAAAGTTTACAGAGCAAATAAAAAAAAAGAAGTCCTTTTCGTTGGGCAGATCACGTTCATTATCAGTCTCTTATATCTTGTTGGCTTTTTCTAACTTCAATGATTTTATCTCTTTTTCAATTTTTGTCACACCAAAATAACATTTCTGTATATACATGAAAAAAGATAACCTCCTTTTCTACACCAATTATGTACAATCTTAATACGTGCTTTAATGTACAGAACAATATAGCATAAGATAATACACAGTTTACAAAATCTTATTTGGGCAATTCTCTTAAGCAGTTATTTTTAAATTCTGTTACGAAAACAATTTTCAATAAAAAAAATCGAAATAACTCTTTTTATTTTAATTTTAACTTTTTATTTTAAATTTTTAAACTCACTTCCACAACTTAATTTTATAACTCTAAGCTTTAGATTAGTTATGTATATTTATATTGTTTAATAAAAAATGATCATTTTTTAATTATTTGTGTGATAAAAATTTTTTAAATATATTCTAGGATATTTATCTTTTATATTTTCTAGGACACACAGATATTTATCATCTGCATGATTTAGGGGCTTTCTTCATAAAAAATGTTATTATCCCTAGGTCTTTTCGAATTGAGTCTCTCATATTATTTTATTAATAAACCAAAGGAATAGATAAAAAATTAAATTAAATAAATTTCAACGAATAAAAGATGAATAAATGGCTTTAAAGTCTCTTCATCATGTTATTAACAAACTGGTTTCATTTATCTATTTAATGAAATTTATATTAATTTTTGATATATTTTGTGGTAAATTGTTATTAGTATATTTTTAATAATTTTGCTTACACTATTACTTTGTACTATTCTAATTTCTCAACATTCCCGCTCAAACCAAACATTGCCAGCAGGTGCGTAGTCACATACAATTAAAAGTAGAACACCAAATTTCCATATTAGTCCGGACGAGGTAGTCCAAGTGGCAGGGACGGGCCTGTGGTGGCAATTACCATCCGGGTGCGATCTCCCCATGCGGAAACTACTGCGCCTCTTCCGGACACCCGAGGTCTGGGCCTTTGCTTTCGGGCCAGTTTAAAAACCTTCCCGGGTGAAGCGTCGCCTCAGCTTGACCGGGCCAAGAGGAAATGACCCACTCTAAGTGGGGAATCCCCTGGATTATCAAAAAAAAAAAATTCCATATTAAAATGTTATCACCAACTCAGTTAATATTGTATGAAAGACAAAGGTGCCTTTTCAATATTTAGATTATAAAATTGTCTCATAAGTATTTGGGTAGGTGAGCACCCTAACTAATCTATCTCCTAATTGTAATTAAACTATATTTTTAAACTGTTTCACTGATTTTCCATTTTCTAGTAGTTTTTGTAATATGTGTAGATTTTTGAGGATAAAAATGAGAATATAGAAACATAGTATTATTTTGTAAAATTTGGTAAACTATTATAATATAGAAGAAAAAGTAAATGTTTCACTTTTTCTTATAAATATTTATTTTGAATACATTGTTTAAATACATGATAAGTGAAAAAAAAAATAAACAACTAAAACCACTCAAAAAGTTATGGACAGCTTTAGTTTGTTTCCAAAAATATCTAAGTGGTTATCTTATCCTAATGGAAGCATAATAAACTTAGCCATCATTATTGATGTTTCTTCTTTTGTGTGCTAGGATGTTTATTTCATTTTCTTGGATCAAATTGAACTTTTTATCTTTAGCCCCCACTTTTTTCTCTTATAATATCATCTACACTCTTCTTGGACTCTTCTTCCTTTTCGCCAACAAGGACTTGAGAGTGTGGATAACCAAGTCTAGAATACCAAAAAAAACACATTACTTCATCTTCTTGGACCAAATTGAACATTCCATCTTTAACCCCCACTTTCTTTCTCTTGAGCCTGATTTAAAGCAGTGTCAACTACACCCTTCTTGGACTCTTCTTCCTTTTCGCTAACAAGGACTTGAGAGTGTGGATAGCCAAGTCTAGAATGCCAAAAAGACACATGTACAACCAAACTTCAAGGCTCAGTGGAACACGACTAGTTAAATGCTATCGAAAATATAAAGTTCTTTCTTAGAACTTCCTTCCTTAATTGTCTTTTGTGTTCTTCTTGGATTCTTCTTCCTTTTCGCCAACAAGGACTTGAGAGTGCGGATGGCCAAGAATAGAATGCCAAAAAACACATGTACAACCAAACTTCAAGGCTGAGTGGAACACGACTGGTTAAATGTTATCGAAAATATACAGTTCATCCTTAACACTTCTTTCCTTAATTGTCTTTTGTGACTTAACGTCCCGAAAGCATACATCATCATGACTAAACACAACCAAGCATTCTAGATTCTTTATTGGCTTTTTGACTGATAGAAGATTAGAAGTGAGTTCTAACATATAAAGAGCTTCAATGTTCTTATCAAACAACTTTAGTTTTGCAATTCTTCTAACTGTAATATATTGTCCATTGGCTATACTAACTGTTTCAGAATGAGGTCTAACATCACTTAATAATTCTATATTATTAATTAATAGTGTTAGGCTTTTGAGTTTATAACAGTTGGTTTATAGAATCTAGAGGCTGAGAAACTCTTACTAGATTCGGTTAACATGATAATGCTCTTGATAAGAGCTTCCAAGTCTGACTTTCTCACAACATCATCACCTCCAAGTGCAGGTTGATCCTTGATGCATACCCCATCTTCTTAGGTTTCATATTTGGATGGAGTTGCCAACATTTCTCCTTAACGTGTCCTAATATTTTGCAGTGAACACACTAGTTGTTTCTTCTTTTAGGTAATTGAAAGGTGAATCTCTTGCTTACATAAGAAGTCTTACTAGCTCCATGGAATATCCTTTTTTGAACCTTCTTATTTTGGGACCATCATGCACACCTCATTAAGACTTGGTAAGGTATCAAAACTTAGTATGTGAAGAATCAATCTCTTAAACGAACTGTTGAGTGAAAAGAGCAAACTAAAAACTTGATCTTACTCACACCTTTCCTTCAACACCTTCATGTCAGTAATGGGTGGCCTAAGAAAATCCAGCTCTGCCCACAAACCTCTTGAACTCTCCAAAAGAAAGTCTTTAAACAACTAATATTATTGTTGGAGGTTGTTCAAAACTCTCTCAACCTCAAAATATTATGACGAGATTAGAGATATTTTCATAGACAGCCAAAAGAGTATCTGATGAGGACATTCAACCTGAACCAGATCTGGGCCTAGCCGATCTATACATCCAAAACATGATCCCCAAGATATCCAAACCAGAAACAACCCAAGAAGTGTCCATGCCAATTGTGTTCAAATGACCCATGACTATACAAAGAGCTAAGATACTTCAACACTTAATGAGAGCATGATGCTTTCTTTTGATCATGTACAGGTTAAACCAATTGACGTTAAGCCGACTGATGAACAAGCTGATAAAGAACCGAGCTTGAAGAATGATGGACCATCCAAGAAGACCAAGTCATCAAGTGAAGATATTTGGCCATTCATTCTGGACCAAGTCCACAACAACTTGCTGGTCATCAGCATAGAAGATCAGCTGATCTAGCAAGATTCAAGGACTAATCAAACCGGCCAAAAAGGTAAGAAGGTAAGCATTTAAATTCATATTCCAATGGTTTGTTTTGTTTTGCAGCTTTAGTCATTTTCCTTTTCTTTTATTTGAATTTTATTCTCAAACTTTATAGTTGGCTTGCACGCCTAATAAGGTTTCTTTTAGTAAAAAACTTATGTAATATTTTCTTTAAAGTCCCTCGAAGGCACCACTACATTGGACATCTATATAAGTCCCTTATAAGTAGTATGTATCTTTTGACGCATGATATAAAACAAAACTTTGTCTTAAACGAAAACACTAAAGCTCTCAAACAAAGAACTCACCTCATTCTCTTTGCCTTGTGAGACCAGTACCTCAACGGCCTAGAGAGTTTGTGTTGTATCACGAGCCCTTCCATCACTCATGTGGTGCTCTTCATCCCATCAAGTTACTTGTTCTCAGATCCTTTTTGGTTGATTAGAACGGTCTGAATGGTCCAACCTTGTGTTAGATCGAGTCTCTCTTTTGTGCCAAGGAACATACAGCCTTTATCAGCCTAGGCTTGTATCATTTCTGGTATCATAACTGAAGTTCCTTCAGCTTCAGGTAATATCTTTCCTTGTCTCTTTTCATTTGCATTCGTTTTTTTGTTTCATTTGTTTTTGCCTTCATAAATAAAAACCTATAAAATCGTTTGTTCATCTTTCATTTAGTTTTGTTTTGCATAATCTTAAAACCTATAAAAATCACTATGTTTTTGTTACCCCAACCCGACCCGAAAAAATGGAATCAAAATCCGAAATAGGAAAATACCCGAACGGGTATTGAATTAGGAGAGAATGGATATCCCAACCCGAAAGAGTAATATCCAAACCCGAATAGACACCCAAAAATAACCGAACATATGTACAATTAACCATATATTTCTATTTTAGGTCTCTCATTTTTTTTAAAAAATATTTATATTTGTGTTACACATGACATAAGATCATATATTATGTATATATATATATGTACATAATATAATTTCATACAAAGTGATTTATTAATCACTTAAAATACATGTTAAGTTCTTAATGTCATGTATTAACAAAAGTTGCATCCAAAATTTCAAAAAAAAAACAATCAAGTTAATGTATTTTTGTTGTTAATTTTTTGTCTCCAAACCTATTAATCCTATTAAAACTTAAAAATCAGTTAAGTTATAGATATATTTTTAAATACAAGAAATTTAAGCAATGAAAATTTGATTTTTCCAAAAGTTAAATATCCAAACCCGACTCGAAATAACCGAATCCTAACTAAAAATACCGGAACCCGACCCGAAGTGTACAAATACACGAACAGGTACTAAACCCCTATACCGAAATACCAAAAAATCTGAAATACACGATCCGAACCCGACTGGGTATCCGAACGCCCACCCCTAATCCAACCTATGACAAAGAATTATAGGCGCTCGTGAGAGCATTGGAGACATGCAACACAACTTGTTGTCCAAGGAATATGTGGTCCATATTGACCATGAGACATTAAAGCATTTAAGGGGTCAAACCAACCTAAAGACGAGGCATGCTTGCTGGATAAAGTTTATAGAGAACTTTCCCTACATCATCAAGTACAATAAGGGTAAAGGTAACACTGTGGCCAATGCCTTTCAAGAAGGCATGCCTTGATTTACACAATGAAAGCCAAGGTGGTGAGATTTGAATTCATCAAGGATCTATATGGAGGAGACCCGAATCTTGCTGAGATCTATTTTGGTTGTACCAAGGGACCAAGGGAAGTTTTACTTACATGAAGAGTTTTTGTTAAAGGGGAGGAGATTTTGCATCCCACAGTGCTAATTGAGAGACTTAATCACTCGAGAGGCTCATGGAGGAGACCTCATGGGACACTTTGGGGTGGATAAAACTTTGGCTGTGGTGAGAGAGCACTTCTATTGGCCACATCTCAAGAAGGCCATAGAGTCCTATTGTGCAAGGTGTGTTACTTGCAAGAAGGCTAAGTCCAAGGTGCAACTTCAAGGTCTATACATGCCAATGCCGATTCCTACTGCTCCTTGGATGGTCCTATCCATGGATTTCGTGTTAGAACTACCAAGGGTTCAACACAAGGATTCAATCTTTGTGGTGGTGGACAGGTTTTCCAAGATGGCACACTTCATACCTTGTTCCAAGGTGAATGATGCATCCAAGACAAGTTTTATGTTCTTCAAAGAGGTTGTGCGCTTACATGGAGTACCTAGGACCATTGTATCTGATTGAGACATCAAGTTCCTTAGCCACTTTTGGAGGACCTTCTGGAAGAAGATGGAAACTAAGATTTTATTCCCCACTACTTGCCACCCCTAAACAGATGGACAGATGGAGGTAGTCAACCAAACACTGTCCACACTGCTTAGGTCGACCACTGGCCGGAACTTGAAGAATTGGGTGGAGTATACTCGCTTTATAGAATCCGCCTACTACCGGACCCAGCATTTGGCAACCAAAATGTCACCATTTGAAGCTGCCTATGGTTTTAATCGACCACACCTTTGTACCTCAAGCCATTACCTCCAGCCTAAGTCATTAGCCTAACCAGAGAAGCTAAGGTTAAGTATGTCAAAGAACTCCACCAGAGAGTTCAGGAGAATTTAGACAAGAGAACTGAGCAGTACACTTGGCATGCAAATAAGGGTCGCCGAGAGATTGTGTTTGAACCGGGGGATAGGGTTTGGTTACACATGGGATAAGTTCCCAATACAGAGGAGTTCCAAGCTGAAACCAAGAGGAAATGGCCTGTTCCAAGTGATTGAGAGGATAAAAAAATGCCTACCGACTTTATCTCCCAGGTGAGTTGAATTTATCTTCAACTTTGAATGTTATTGACTTGTCCCCTTTTCTTGAAGATGAACCCATTTTGAGGTCATAAACTTCTGAAGAGGGAGAGAATGATGAGGACATTAAAACTGAACCAGAGTCTGACCTAACCGAGCCAGACATCCAAGAAATGATCACTAAGATATCCAAACCGGAAACAACCCAAGAAGTGTCTATGCCAATTGTGTTCAAAGGACCAATGACTAGACAAAGAGCTAAGATACTTTAACACAAGTTTAATGAGATCATGATGCTTGCTTTTGATCATGTACATGTTAAACAAACTGATGTTAAGCCGACTGATGAACAAGCTGATAAAGAACCAAGCTGGAAGAATGATGGACCATCTGAGAAGACCAAGTCATCAAGTGAAGATCTTTGGCTATTTCATTCTGGACAAAGTCTACAACAACTTTATGGTTATCATCATAGAATATCAGCTCATCTAGAAAGATTTAAGTGCTAATCAAACCGGCCAAAAAAGGTAAGAATGTAAGCATTTAAATTCATATTCCAACGAATTGATTTGTTTTGCAGTTTTGGTCATTTACCTTTTCTTTTATTTGAATATTATTCCCAAACTTTCTAGTTGGCTTGCACGCCTAATAGGGTTTTCTTTTAGTCCAAAACTTATGTAATATTTGCTTGAAAGTCCCTCAAATGCACCATTGCATAGGACATCTATATAAGTTTCCTATAAGCAGTTTGTATCTTTTGACGCATAATATAAAACTAAACCTTTTCCTAAACAAAAACCCTAGAGCTCTCGAAAAAAGAACTCACCTCTTTCTCTTTGCCTTCTGAGACCAGTACCTCCACGGCCTAGAGAGTTTGTGTTGTATCACGAGTCCTTTCATCACTTGTGTGGTGCACTTCATCCCATAAAGTTACTTGTTCTCAGATCCTTTTTGGTTGAATAAATCAGTCCAAACGGTCCACCCTTGTGTTAGATCAAGTCTCTCTCTTGTGCCAAGGATCATACAGCCTTTGTCAGCTTAGGATTGTATCAGCATCCCAAAGCTCTTTTACTGTCTTGCAGTAGGAGTGATGCAGCATCATGATATCTTCCCCGCCAATCAACTCTTCTATTTTTAGGTTTTATAAGATTTTCCTTTTCTAAGTTTGATTTCCTTTTATTAGGTTTCCTATTTTAAAGAGACTTAGGTTATTGTAAACCGTCTCTTGAGTCCTATATAAAGGATTGTACGCTGGCTTTTAACATTGAGATTTTGATTAATATTAAACTAGATTTTTCTCTAAAGCCTTACATTGATTCGATTATGTCATCAATTCAAGAGCCTTGTGTTGATTTTGATTAAGTTCATCAACTCAAGAAGTCAGGTCTCTAGAGATTTAACCTAAATCCCTAGATTTGAGCTGATTTACCGTTGATACGCTGTGCAAGGTTGGTATCAGAGCCAAGTCCAACCTGGCGCAGCGTATCAACGGTAACTCAACTCAAATCTAGGGATTTAGGGTAAATCTCTAGAGACCTGACTTCTTGAGTTGAACTTAATCAAAATCATTACAAGGCTCTCGAAATGATGACAGAATCGTATCAATACAATGCTTTAGAGAAAACTCTAGTTTAATATTGATCAAAATCTCAATGTTTAAAGTAAGTGTACAATTCTTTATACAGGACTCAAGAGACGGTAACCTTAGCCTCTTTAAAATAGGAAATCTAATAAAAGGAAATCAAACTTAGAAAAGGAAAATCTTATAAAACCTAAAAATAGAAGAGTTGCTTGGCGGGGAAGATATCATGATGCTGCATCAGGAGTAAGCAGTAAGTATTGATGGCTCCAAAGAGCTATGTAGAACCGCTAACACAAGCTGGTTTTCTTGAGTCCACTTGGACTGATCTTAACTGGGGCTGGTTTTGAGAGGTGGCTAGATGTCTCCTTCCTCTCATTCAGCTACCTTCTTTCCTTTATCTTCAACTTTTTTCTTGAGTGTCTTTGACATGTTCCTACATACCATTGGTTCTCAAGGTAGTTTTAGTTATCCTTGACGATAAGAGATAATTATCCCCTTTGAGAACAACTTGAATTGTAAAAAGTTTATGATTATCGATACTGAAAAATAGAGCTAAGAACAAAATAGTGAATGTTTAGAAATCTATTTTTTTTAATCGAATGGTTTTGAAGAGTTAACTGCTCTGATACCACATAGATTTTTGAGAATGAGAATGAGAATAAGTGTAGAAATAAAGTATTGTTTTGTAAAGGCTGGTAAACTATATTAGTATAGAAGAGAGAGTAAGTGCTTCAATTTTCGTACAAAGGATTGTGTTTAAATTACATGATAAGTGAAAAAACAGCAACTAAAACCACTCAGAAAATCATGGATACTTCTAGTTTGTCAACAAAAATATCTAGTTGATTATCTTATCTTGAAGTAAACATAATAAGCTTAGCCTGGCTCTTCTTCTCGTGTGTGCTAAGTTGCTTACTTTCTCTTGTCGTGGACCAGATGGACTTTTCATCTTTAGGTTCACTTTCTTTCTCTTGAACTTAATCTAAAGTCCACCTAATTTTTTTGTGGACTATTTCTCTTTCTTGCCAACAAAACATTGTTTGAATAAAGTGGTGTGTAGTTGATTCTTCTCAGCAATATGGACTAATAGTATTCGTTACTAAGAAAATGGGTAATTATATTCACGTGAATGTGAGATTTATAAAGTCTTAAAGAAATAAGTTTCAATGTTAATCTTTTATAACGTTTTCAAATGACAAATAATATATGTATGTTATGAGGTTCATTTCGAACGACCAGAAAAATATAACAGATCGATTGAGACTAGAGAGAAAAGAGATAAATGAGACATGGGTTTGGTTAGGGAAGTCTAATACATACGGATGATTAAAGTAACAAATAAACTCTAATGATGCGAGGATCAGGTGTTATAAACTAATGTGCCTTTGGAACTAAACAAGCGAATAAGACAGAGGGCGTATTATGTCACCAGTTTAACTAATTGAAATATACCTCAATTGGTGAGTATTTTTGAGAAATATCCCAAAACGCGAGAAAGCTAAAGGTATATTTGTCGCATTGGGAAAACTCAAATATTCTCTTTAGTAATTTATCCTCCATATGTTTCATTATACGTGTCACTTTAGGTTTCTATATACATATTAAAAAAATAATTAACTTTGGTATATTTTATATATAAAAACACAATTATCCATACACTTAACCATATTTCAACCAATAAAAAAATAAATTTCATAATAAAATTAATAAACTTTACATTAAAAACCGAAAGCGATATTTATTTTGTAACGAAAAATTTTATCTACCATGACACTTAATATGAAAGGGAATGAGTAATATGGACATAATAAAATGCATGTTTGTTAATTATACTCTATTTGTTTTATATTAAGTGTCACTTTGGTTTTCTGTATACGGATTAAGAAAATAAATAATTTTACATATTTTATATAAAAAACACAATAATTATCTATACACCTAACCATATTTAAATTAATAAAATAAATAAATTAAACTATAAAGTTAATAAATTTTACATCAAAAATTGAAAATGATACTTATTTTGTAACAAAAAATAATCTCTATAATGATATTTAATATGAAATGGATGGAATATATTTTTTCATTCACTTTAGACCCTTAGCGCAAACGACTGTGAACTTGTAATTGGGATAAATTGATAATGGAGATGGAGCTCCAAGTATATAGGACAAAACACGTGTCGAGAGCTCCAAGTTTATTTGCTTAGGCTTTTAGGAGTTTCAAGCCTCATTTAAAATTAAACTATACAAGTATTCAAGTCGGATCTTCACACAACCTAGTGAAATATTGACATTTCTTTTTAAAAAGTTTGGAGATTTTCTAGCCATTTTTACAAAATAATTTTTAGACCTTTGTTTATGTGTAATCACTATATTGATTTTCAACAAAACTTAGGTTCATCTCTTAGGTTGAAGCTTTAACTTCACCTCACTTTTAGTAATCAATCAAAATTCCACATAAATTAATGAATAACAATATTAAATACTTTTAAAAAAATCAAAATAGCTAATAAAATATTAATATTTTTTAGAAAACTAAAATCAAACCTTAGACATAAATTTAAATCGTAGACCCTAAATCCAAATCATAAACCTTGGACCTAAACTCTATACCCTAAACCCAAATCCTAAATCCTAACCCAAACCTTAGACCAAAACTCAAACATTATATCCCAAACCTAAATCCTAAATCCTAAATCCAAACCTTAAATCCTAACCTTAAAGTCTAAATGAACACCATCAAACATTAACCCAAACATATAGGGTATAAGATTTGGGTTTAGAATTTCCAATTTGAGTTTAGGGTCTAGGGTTTGAGTTTAGAATATAGAATTTCGGTTTAGGGTCAAGGGTTTGGGTTAAAGGTCTAGGGTTTAGGGTTTGGTTTATGATCTAGGGTTTGGATTTTGGGTATATGATCTAGGGTTTGAGTTTAGGGTATAGGGTTTGGGTTTAGTGTGTATGGCTTGGGTTTATTGTGTACACTAAACCCAAACCCTATACTCTAAACCTAAACCCTAGACCCTAAACCCAAACTCTAAACCAAAATCCTAGACTCTAAACCAAAATCTTAGACTTTAAATCCAAATCCTAGACCTTAAACCCAAATCGTAGACTTTAAAATGAAACACTATATCCTAAACTCAAACCCTAGACCCGAAACCCAAACTGTAAATCCTAAACCCAAATTTTATACCCTAAATATTTGGGTTAATGTCGATGTGTTCCTTTAGAGTTTAAGGTTAGGATTTAAGTTTTGGATTTAGAGTCTAGGGTTTGGGTTTAGGATATAGGGTTTAGATTTTGAGTTTAGGGTCTAGAGTTTAGATTCACGGTCTAAGATTTGGGTTTAGGATTTAGGGTTTGGGTTTAGGATATAGGGTTTGGGTTTGGGTTTTGGGTTTAGGGTCTAAGATTTGGCTTAAAGATTTAGGAATTGAATTTAGAGTTTAGAATTTGAGTTTAGAGTCTACGGTTTTTATTTAGGTGTATGGTTTGATTTTGATTTTCTAAAAAATATTGATTTTTTGGTTATTTTAATTTTTTATCAAAAATATTTAATATTTTGTACATTAATGTATGTGTCAATTTGATTGCTTATTAGAGGTTGGGTGAACCTAAGTTTTGGTCATTGATTTTCACGAAAAAAATGATGATATGGCTTATAAAAAACTATGGTATGATATTCTCTTATAATGACATGTACATTATTAATGATAAAACTTTTATTTTATTGTAAGATTCTTAAAAAGACATTTTAACCATTGGTACATACAATATATATCTTATATACATTAATATTATTATTTATTATTATTATTATTCTTATTTTATTAAATTTTGAATATCATTCCAAAAATGAAAAATTCTGAATCAATTTAGTATAAAAGTAACTAATTTGGTATTTTTCAAAATTAAATGTAAGTGTATCTTAACAAATACAAACTAAAATAATTTAATTTAAATTTAAACTCAATACGAAATATATCTAAACTTCATTTTTGAGGTCTTCATCACTCCAATTTGTTCTCATCTTTAAAACAAATCATATAAACTAGTTTCTGATTTATTCATAGAATGAGAAATAAGAATAAAGACAAGACATTGTTTTTATACAAATTTCATGAATATTAATGTTTAATTATTAAATTTTCAATATAAGTGATCTTGGAATAATATTTAAACAAGGTAAGAAATAGACAAAAATAATACCTTGGCGTTAAGATTTATCGGTTGTTTTATGACTTGTGAGTTGCAGAGAGGCCAAAAAGAAAATATGAGTTAGGGTGTTGATTTATTAATCTTTTACACACCCTATTTTATTTTGAAAGAAAAAAATAAGTTATTTTATTAACAAAATTTTGGTTTAAATACGAACCGAGTTTGGAAAGTTCATTGGTCAATAATTTCTTACAATTTTAACGGTTGAATACAAAATTTTTTAATCGGTTTAACTTTATATTAGTTTTACTATTAACCCAACTCAGACTAATATCTAGTTTACTGTTTTTTCTTACAGTCCGACTATCGGTCCGGTCCGACTATCGGTCCGGTCCGACTATCGGTTCGGTCCAGGTTTCCGGTCCGGGTTTAAAAACACTGGATGCAAGATTCGTAGATATACATCATATTTAGTACATATGCGAAACATATGTTTTACGGAACATACCTTTTAGGGTGAATTAGCTAACTACACCTAATGGAAGTCCAAATTTGAGAATTGCCTATGATTTGATTGAAGTTTGTTATCTCATACGAATTGTGTATTAAGAGGACGAAAATATCTTTCACACTCTCTCTCTCTCTCTTCAACCCACGCTTCTTCTCTTCTCTTATGACATTCTCTTTCCTTAGACCCCATCTCTTTCTCACACTCCACCTATTTTTTCTTACACCATCTTTCTCCTTACATTTTCTTCTCACCTACAAATTTTGTGTGTAATTCACTTTTCCAGCAAAAACTATGGTTAGTATGCTTAGGAAAAAATGAAAAATCTGATAAATAGTTTTTTGGGTTAATGAACTACATTATAACTTATCGATGATTTGACCTCCAAACATGTTACAAAATTTGTTAATGTTACAAAATTTGTTAATGTTACAAAATATGTTAATATTACAAAATATGTTAACGAGTTAACAAATTTTGTAACATAATATAAAAATTGTTAACATTAAATATTACTCATCAATGAATTTGACTTTTAGATGTTACAAAATTGGTTAATGAGTTAACAAGTTTTGTAGCTATGAGACACATTATTAACACTAAATACTACTTTTTACATGTTAATAATTGTATTATCGAGTTATATTTGGTTGTAACACATAAAAAAATCAATAACTTGATAATACACTATATAATTTAACATTAATTATCAATCTAATGCATCATTTGACGGTTAACATATACAGTTAACGAACTAATTTTAAAGTTAACATCTAAATAAAAAAAAGTAGCATGTTATAAAACAAGTTATCATGTTAACAATACATGCCTAAAATTCTTCATTTTTTCTCAATCGAAAACAATACCTCTCAACAAAAGAAATTAAATCTCAATCTTTTGCTTCGCTCTCATTACTCAGACATGCGATAAGGATCTGAGGTCACTGTATCTTGTCAATCTTTAAAAATTAAAAACATTTATTTAAGATTCTGTTTGGAGTGAAGAAAACTGTTAAAACAAAATAGAAATATATCATTAAGAGACAAATAACAGTGTAAAGGTAGAAAATACTCACAACTGAAGTGAATCTGTCGTTTGCACAGAGCATTGGTTTGAGATTGAGATTTAATATCTGAAAATCAATGTTCATTTGTCCATCAAGATAATAAATAAATTGAAATGAAAAAAAAAAAGATAAGACAATAAATGACACAGTTAGAGATAGATGAGTAGAGTTGACGAAGCATTGACATAGCTACATATAGAGATAGAGATAGAGTAGAGATATAGGGTTAAAGCCATCATAAAAATATTTATATCCACTCAAGTTTAGAGACCTAAATAAGTATCTGATTATGGACATTGAAACCAATTATCTTTACCATTTATATAACAACGTTGTAATTGATCTTACGTGGCATCTAATATTCGAGATGCTTTCTTAAGAGTGCTCCAGGTGTTCACAAATCAAGCAAAGCAATAAACTATGTTTAACCTTTATTAAAGTCAAGAAGATGATGACAACCAAAAGAAGAAAAACACTAAGTAAAATAGAAAAGAGTACAGAGACACTTGTTTGTTATCATGAATACAGTAAGAAACTAAGTGAAACACACGATCCAACCAAGAAGGAGCATTTGAAGTAACATGCTTAAGAGTAAAAAGGCTTATGCAGACGCTGTGATGTACTCGATTGCCTCCTTGCAGATACCTGTCATTGTTGCTTCAGGACCATACACCTTAAAATCACACAGACAGGTAAAAAGAGTTAGAATCGAGTAAGCATTGAGTTTATCTATTGTATTGTGTGAATATACGTACCTCGATGAGAACACCAATTTGATCTCCAAGTGATCTCATTTTAGCAAGTCCCTCTTGGTAGTTTGGTCCTCCCCTCCTCACATATATATGCATCCTTGCTGCTTTCAGCTTTGCTTCCTGTTCATAAACAAAAGAGCTGAAGAAAGCTCATTTCTACATACTTAGTTATTCTCTTCTTGTTTACCTTTTCCTTGAGAGCTCTGATGATGCCATTGAAGGTAGCAGCAACATCGGTGAAGTTAGCAATTCCACCTCCGATCACTAGTGGCTCTGGTTTTTCCATCCGGGTTCGCTGTAGCACACTGCATAATTGGCATACTCAAAAGTATCTTTATGTTTGGTTGGTTTCCAAAGTTTTTATGTGTAAGGAGTAAACAAAAAATGCATCTTACATCAATGACGACTCTAGCGTACTGCAAAACCTCGTCTTCTTTGGGTGCTCTTTCCAAGCTCAGATGCATACCCAAGATCTCCAACCTGAATACAACATTCTATAGGTTTGTAAGTAAGAGATTCTAAGTGTTGATTAAGCAGGTATACTATTCTCACACATATATATATATATATATATATATAAAACATACGGTATCGGCGTAGATGACACTTGCACCTCCTCCAGCTACCATACTCCAAATCCTTCCTTTGGGATTCAGGACCTTGTCTGATATACACAAAGGTTCATTAAAGTAATGCAGTTTCCCCAAACGCTAAGTTGGTAATGATACCTTCTAATCTAGACCGTGGATGAAGCTCTCCGTGGGACTCATCACTCTTCCAAATGGCATAGGGAACTCAATGTCCTCCCGCCTGAAAATGAGAGAGGTTAAGCATATAGCACCAGGATTGCTGATCATGCGCTCTTTACTTGAAAAAAGTTGAGATACTTACTTCTTAAAGTTCTTAAATATTTTTTTTAGCTTTTATGGTAAAAAGACACAAGGAATCACATGAAAACAAAATACCTTGTCCCAGTTCTCCTCGATGTCAATGCCTCCGCACTCTGAAAAGCTGATGCTGCAGCCAAGTCTATCGGAGACGATATTGAGATAGAACTCCTCGTTGTGTGGGACAAATGGTTCAACGATGAATGTTGTTATGGGTCCTTTGCATCCACTTATCTCTACCTGTACATGATAGATAGACAACAGCTAAAGAAAAGATGACTCAGATCATGTAGCTGAGCCTGAAGCTCAAACTCAACAAGTTACCTCTTTGCCCAAGCGGTCATTGACAAAAGTTGCAACATGAGCGAAATCAAGATTCAAGGCAAACAAACCACTTTTGCCACGCTTACCAAACAACATGTCAGGTTTGACGACGAGCTTCTCAGATGAGAGCCAAGGCTCCTTCGCTACTAGCTCATTCAGATCAGTCTCTTGGTTAATCTACACATATGCATCAATGTACATATAACATAAGGTTTTAATATCATTACTAAAAGATACATTTTGGTCTAAAAGACACATATGATTCATGACGGAGAAAACAATGCAGATGATAACCTGAACGGATCTGATAGGCAAGTCTTGACCAGAAAGTCTTTTGAAATGTTCCTTCACAAGTCTCTTTGAATCATACTCTTTTATCTTCTTCCTTGCCATACTAAACTAGACGAGAAACATAGAGAAAAGATCGATATGTCTCAGAGATCCAGTACAGTTGGAGGAAAATGGTGGAGGATCTTACTGTTGAAAGAGAAGGCAGCTCCCTACTATTAGATTCAGAGATCGAGCTCCATCAATGGAGAGAAAAATGAAGAAGGTAAAGTTTGTTACATTTACTTAACTATTCTGTTACAATCTGGTATTGTATTTATACACATAATCTCGACTTAACCAAGATGTTAACCGGATGGTTTATTTAGTCTAATACCCCCCCTTCAAGATGGAGTATACAGATTGTGTAGACCCATCTTGGCTATAATAGACTTGAACAAACCAGGCTGAACGGCTTTGGTAAACACATCGGCAAGTTGGTTTGAAGAGTGGACATGTAATGTCTTGAGAAAACCATTCTGAAGTCGCTCTCTAACAATGTGGCAGTCATTCTCTATATGCTTTGTCCTCTCGTGATACACGGGGTTAGAGGCAATGTGTAAAGCAGACTGATTGTCACAATACAGTGTTGCGGGACCAGAAGGACAACAATGAAGATCTGTGAGAAGGTTATGAATCCAAATCAGTTCACAGGTAGCATCTGCCATTGACCTGTACTCTGCTTCAGAACTACTACGAGAGACGGTCGCTTGCTTCTTTGATCTCCAAGATACAAGTGAATCACCAATGAACATGCAGTAACCTGTAACAGATCTCCTCGTATCTGGACAAGCAGACCAGTCTGCATCAGAGAATGCAGTAAGGCTGGTATTAGAAGCAGAGGAGTAGAAAAGACCTTGTCCAGGAGCATTCTTCAGATAACGCAATACACGGATAGCAGCCTGTAAATGAGTATCACGAGGATGTGCCATATACTGACTCAGCTTATGCACAGCAAAAGTAATGTCTGGTCGCGTATGAGTGAGATAGAGTAAGCGGCCAACAAGTCTTCTGTACACGGACGCATCATCAAGAAGAGTCCCTTCCGACTCAGAAAGTTTAACCATAGGATCCATAGGTACACTAACTGGTTTGCAACCAAGAAGGCCAGCATCATCAAGTAATTCCAGAGTATACTTACGTTGGTTAATAGAAATTCCTGTACTTGTACGAGCAATCTCAAATCCCAAAAAATACTTTGCAGCTCCCATATCACGAAGTTTAAAAACACTCTTCAAAACACCTTTGAACTGCATGATCTCTTCATCATTATTACCAACCAGGAGTATATCATCAACATAAACGAGAATAGCAATGTATGGTGAAGGAGTGTGACGAATGAACAAAGAATGATCTGCATAAGCCTGAGTAAAACCTTCTCGAAGAATAACCGAAGTAAGTTTATGATTCCATTGACGTGAGGCTTGTTTAAGACCATATAAAGACTTGTGGAGCTTACAAACAGAACCCTTTGGCACTGCTTTTCCTGTTAACTCAGTGTAACCTGGTGGCAAAGTCATATAAATCTCTTCGTCTAGATCTCCATTCAAAAACGCATTGCTAATATCAAGCTGACTGATGGACCAATTATAAAGAGCAGCTAGCTTCATCAGTATACGAAAAATTCCAAGCTTTGCTATCGGAGAGAAGGTGTCAAGATAATCAAGCCCTTCAAGTTGTGTGTATCCCTTTCTCTCAACTGATCCATCAGGATTATACTTAATAGTATGCACCCATTTACATCCAACAGGACGTTTACCATCAGGAAGTTCATAGACAGACCAAGTTCCAGTCTCTTCTAGAGAAGTCATTTCAGCTTTCATGGACTTTGTAAACTCGGCAGATTTAGCAGCTTCGTGGAAGGTTTTAGGTAGGGTAGAGGTAGATATAGAAAGGATAAAGTGTTTGTAAGATGGTTCAAGTTTGTCATAGGTAAGAAAAGCGGAAATAGGATAGGAGGTTGTGTGGGTTGGATGGGTAGTATATGATGGAATCTGATTAAGAAGGTAACAATGATATTCATTAAGATATACAGGAGTTTTTGTCTGTCGTTTTGATCTATCCGGAACCAAAGGAATAGAAAGCTCATGAGATGAATTAGGAGGGTTGGATGAGGAAGGAATGGATTCAGAAATGACATCTACGGATGGAGTGTTAGAAGTGGGAGGATCAGTAGATAATTCAGGATCATCAGAAGGGAAATGGAAAGATGAAGGAAAGGTACATTCAGCAAGAGATGCTTCAAAAGAAGCAGGGAAAAGAGATTCAGGAACAGGGAGGGGAAGAACAGACTGATCAAAAATGTCTGAAACTTGGGGATTATCTTTGAATGGGAAAACATCTTCATGAAACACAACATTGCGGCTGATAGATATACTATTAGTTTCTAAGTCTAGAACCTTGTAGCCTTTATATCCCTGTGGATAACCCAAGAACACACACTTAGACGCACGAGGAGAAAATTTGTGTCTATCTTTTAAGAGTGTGGAAGTAAAACAAAGCCAACCAAAGACTCTAAGATGATTGTAGTCAGGTAACTCGGAAGTAAGAAGCTCAAATGGGGTTTTGTTTCGTAATAAAGGGGAAGGTGTTCTGTTAATGAGGTAAACGGAGGTTAGAACACAATCACCCCAGAACTGAAGAGGAATATTTGAGTGAAATAAAAGGGATCTTGCAACATTCAAAATGTGCTGGTGTTTTCTTTCAACAACAGAGTTTTGTTGTGGTGTGTAGACACAAGAAAAGTAGTGAAGGATACCCTTTTTCTTAAGTAAAGAAGAGAAATTTAGCTCAGGGGCATTATCAGACCGGATGCTTTTGATTTTGGTTTTGTATTGTGTTTCAATGAGTTCTAAAAACACAGGAAAGATATTAAGAACAGAGCGTTTATTTGGTAAGAGATATATCCAAGTTACCCTTGTACAATCATCAACCAGAGTAAGGAAGTATTTATATCCCTCAGAAGTTTCAACATGAAAAGGACCCCAAACATCCAAGTGAATAAGATCAAATGGAGAAGACGAAAGTTTATTTGAAGATGTAAAAGAAAGACATTTTTGTTTAGCAAGAGGACAGACAGTACAAACTGACTCAAGAGATGTTTTCCCACTCGAAAGATTTAAAAGTTTGGATAAGGTTTGAATTTTAGAAAGTGATGGATGGCCAAGACGTTTGTGCCAAATATCAGAAGAGATTTGAAAGACTTGATGTGATGAAGAAGAGATTTGATGGTGATGTGATGAAGAAGAGATTTGATGATGTGCCTCAGGAGTTTGAAGGACGTAGAGATTGTGATGGAGATCACCCTTCCCAATCGTGAAGTCCGGAATATGCTCCTGAAGCACGAAAGGATTTAAAGGGAAAATGAGACAAGTATTGGAAGTGAATAGAACAGAAATAGGGCTATCTCGGGTAAGTGCACTGATGCTGAAGAGGTTGAATTTAAAATGAGGAACATAGAGCACTGATGTAAGAACAAGGTGTTCAGAAAGGCGAATTATGCCAGAGATGGTGACAGAATGGTTTGTACCATCAGGAAATGTGACAGAAGTATTGGAAATAGTATCAGTGGATTCAAAGAGAGATAGATCAAAACAGACATGACAACTCGCTCCAGTATCTATAATCCAGGACTGACACTTGAAAGTAAGGCGGTCTGTGATTCCAAAATTAGAGGAGGATAAGATAGGAAATGTACCCGGTGATGGAAGAGGCAGGGGAGTTAAGTGAGGTTGAGGTTGAGATATAGAAGCTGTTCCATATGCCAAAGTAAACTTTGTTCCTGAAAGCTGAGTACAGTTGTCCTGAACATGAGGAGATTGTATGTTCAGAACACTTAGAAGTCGATGTATTTGATCTGTGGTGACATTCCCTAGATAACCGCCTTGTTGATCATGTAAAGCTACATTTCCAGAACCTTGCATCGTAAGACTCGCAACATTCTCCTTCTTCTGAGAATTGGTATGTTGAGGCCAGGAATTAATCTGTTTAACAGGTTGAGAAGTGACCTGAGATTGCTGCTTCACATATTGAGAACCTTGTGTCTTGTAGCCTGGGGGAAAGCCATGAAGCTTATAACACCTATTCACCGTATGTCCTGTCTTCCCACAATGTGAGCAAATGAGTTTGTTTTGGTGCTTGTTATGTCCATTGACATACGCCACAACCTGATCAGAAGAAGAAGTCTGAGATGTTTGGAACACAACAGAACTTTCAGAAGAGCCTCCTTTCATCAAACGTTGCCTTTCTTCTTGTGAAATCAAATTGAAAACCTTCGACATAGATGGTTTAGGATCCATCATCAATATCTGACCTCTCGTGCTTGTAAAAGAGTCATTGAGTCCCATTAAGAACTTCAAGACTCGGTCTTGTTCATCACGGAGAGCTAACTTCTTGAGATTTGAACAATCCAAACGTCCACAACAACAGGAATGTGGTGTCTCATGATTTTTCAATTCTTCCCAAAGTTGCTTAAGCTTGGTATAGTACTCACTGACCGTTTGTGAACCTTGAATCTCTGAGAATATTTGTTGCTTAATTTCTGCAGTCCTCGGTCCATCACTCTGCTTAAACTGATCATGGATATCCAACCACATTTGTCTTGCCGTATCCAGATACATTATACTCTTAGCAATCTGTTTATCTACGGCATTTACGATCCAAGTACAGATAATGCTGTTGCATCTAGACCAAGATCTAAAGTCTGGATGTGATTCTTCTACTTCCGGATAGCTTCCATTGACAAACACCAGTTTATTTCTAGCTCCTAAGGCCATTATCATAGATCTACGCCATGTATTGAAGTTTCCTATTCCAATGAGTTTCTCAGAAACCAGAGAGATACCTGCGTGATCTGCACTATGAACATAGAGAGGATTCGAGTTTGGATCTTGTAGAGAAGCAGTGGCGGATTGAGTTGGTGGCGCCGGAGCTGCTGGAGCTGCTGGAGAAGCTGGAGGTGGAGTGGAGTTGACGGCGTTTGCATACGACATCGGCATGATAGAGAAAAGGTTACCGAAGCTTCGATTGAATTTCGATAAGTGGCGACGAACTCCGATGAAAAGAAGATGAAGATACGAGATGAAAATCGGATGAAATCGAGATGAAATTGAATGGAGAAGATGAAATCGAAGCTCAAATTGAACTCTGAATCAGTGAAAAGAAGCGGAAGAGAGGAGCAAAGTGCTCTGATACCATATTAGATTCAGAGATCGAGCTCCATCAATGGAGAGAAAAATGAAGAAGGTAAAGTTTGTTACATTTACTTAACTATTCTGTTACAATCTGGTATTGTATTTATACACATAATCTCGACTTAACCAACATGTTAACCGGATGGTTTATTTAGTCTAATACCTACAGCTTCGCTGGTGTCAGTTGGCCAACAAAATCCACACTTATTTTTTGTTCTTGTCAACGACTCTGTATTTGTATTTGAACATGTTTTCATTTCTTGTTTTCTTCTATTTTTATATTTAGTTTGTCTAATTTTAAAAAATATGTCCATAACAGAGGGATCTTAACTCCATATACCTCATACCCCCCATAAAAATACTCATTTGTCCCTTTATTATTATAGAATTATTTTTTTTTAAATCGAAAAAGTGGTTAAAGACATATTGCCATATGTAAATACTACATATTTACAAGATCCAACCTAAAGAATCCGACCCACCAAATCTATCCGGATTCAATCTGGGTCGGACATTAACTCCTAACCAAAACGGTGCGTTTTGACTCCCCCTCTCATTTTCTCGTGTCGAGTCCGGAGCCCCGAGTCTGTCTCTCCTTCATCTCTTTCTTTTTCTCGTCTGCAACAGTCCTAGAAAGAGCGACAAAACCCTAAATCGAAATCAACTTGCTTTCTTCTTCTTCCCGTGTGATAATCTATCGTTCATCTCCCGAATGATATCATTTATCTTGGTAAGTAATTTACTCTCATTGATTTTGTTTTATTTTGTAATTAGGTTTGATCAAAATTGGGGAAAACTTGTAAATTGGGGGAAAGTGTCTGTAGTAAGTGATTTGTTCTATGAAACTGGGGGAAAACATGGTGAAATATTAGACTTTGGTATATGTTATGATAGAAAGGTATTTTGGAGAGTTTGGACTCCTATTTTAGACAAAACTGTTGCGATTTTCGTAGGGTTTTTGACTGAATAAGTTGAATCCAATGGGTAAGATTCCTTGTGAAGAACCAAAACTATAAATTAGGGAGAAATTGTATATGAATCGGGTATATATTCAATAGAACACTATGTTTGGTTTTTAGGTTATGGTGTAGTGATTGATTATCGAATTTCACCATGATTTAGAGTTATTGTTGTTGTGATTGAATGTTTGATATGTGAAAGTGAATTGGTGATTGAAGAAAATGTGTGGAAAGTTAAAATTTGTGTGAAGAAAGGGAATTAAGTTTAAAAATGAATTGTGTTGTGGATAAAACTTTATTGATGTTGTGTTGTTGTTTTGAGGTTTGAATTTAGAGTGATTGAATGTTGTAATGTCTTTAACAGGAAAGTTATGAAGGGAAATGAAAAGGGCTCCAAGCAAAAGGGAGTCGCCAATGAAAGGCATCGTCAATCTCTTAGAACCAGAAAATTGGTGTCAAATGCAAAAAAGACGGTTGATAACACCAATAAAAATAGTAAGAAGAGGACGCCTTTGAGAGAGCCAGTGAGAAAAACGAGTGTAGAAACGCTCTCAGATCCAGATGGATCTGAAGGAGAGGTATATGTATTACATTTGTGGTTATTATTATTAAGAAATGCTTACTAGTAACTAGTAGTACTACTAGTATTACTAATACTACTAGAATTACTAATAGGTATATATATATATATATATGTATTAGTAGCCTACTAACATTACTAAGACTACTAGAATTACTAATACGATATATGTATTAGTAGCATTACTAAGACTACTAGGAATACTAGCATTACTAGGAATACTATCATTACTAGGAATACTAGCATTACTAAGACTACTAGTATTGCTAAGAATACTAGCATTACTAACATGTATATATGTATTTTGATTGCAGGAAATGCAACCAATGCAACCCCTTGAGTTCTACTTCAAAAGCAGTGAGTTCCCGAAGACTTCCAAGATTCAAACGAAGTTCTTTGTGACCAAGATAGTAGAACTCATCAAGGATAAGCCTGAGGGTCAATGGTTCAGAAGCCATCCTCAGTTTCGACATTTCTTCCACATGCCAGACGGACCAAACCTGAAGCTCTAAGGGATGTGGATGTTACTGCTGTGCACCATTTGCATTTCAGAAGATGATGTGGCATGGTTTGCGGTTAATGGTGTACCCATCCGCTATTCTATGAGGGAGCATGCCCTCATCTCAGGGTTAGACGGCCGAGATTATCCACCGAACTATGAGAAGATGGGGAGTTATAAGTTTATGGATTATTACTTCCATGACAGAAAGAAGATCACCATCACTGATGTGCAGCAGAAGATGTTGTCTATGCCGCCTTGTCTAGATAGATTGAAGATGACTGTTTTGTTTTTCCTTGGTCGGGTTATCAGAGGAAAGCCGAAGGATTCTGGATCTTTAGACCTCTTCATATTAAGGATGGGGGATGATTTGGAAGCTTGCAAATCGTTTCCCTGGGGTCGACTAACATTTGAGGATGTCATTAAGGGGATTAAACACATGATGAACCATTTGAAGGGTGAAGTGAATGACACATGTAGCTTTCCTGTTTTCATAATCCCTTTAGAGGTAAAACATATATTTAGTAAATTTTTAATTGTTATATAATTGAAATCTGACACTGTGACACTGTAAGTACTAGGTTCTGGCGTTTGAGTCTATTCCGGATCTAGGGAAAGCGTTTAGAATCTATTCTGACGATTCTAGTGAAGATTGTCCAAGGATGTGTAAGAGCAGGTTTACAAAGTGCAGTCTGAAGGGTTATCCATTGGAAGACATATATGATGCACTTGGAGAAACTAAGGTACATGTAGTTAGTTATAGTAGAAGCTATTAGAACAAAAAAATTAACTGATTTAACTTCTTGTTTTATTTTCAGGTTATTAACAGTGTCTTGGTTCCAACTATCGGTGAGGAAATAATGATGGCATGTATCATTGATGAGGAGCGAGAGTATGACCGTCATGGCAACCCAAGTGAAACTTGGAACTACTGGTTAACTGTGAAGCAGAAGACTATTTGGTAGAAAGAGCTTTATGAGTTAGATCAAGCTGCACGAGTGTTTCCAAAAAAGACTGTGGAAAAAAGAAAGTGATGTTTGCAGAAGGATCATCCTCTAATGTTGGTTTAGATTCGAGCTTGCGAGGTCTGGAAGAGAGAATTTTGGAGTTCATGGGAGAAGGATTTGTTGGTGGTACCACCCTGGATCAGCAACTGATTGAGGAGACTGAGGAGAGTTCAGAAGGTGAGACTGAGCCGGATGAACCAGAGGAGGCCATCAATGAGTCTGATCTCAACTGGAGCTATGGCGATCACTCTCTTGATTCATCTGGGCCTGGAGAGCAAGGAGAACAATGACCTGACATCTTGGAACGGGCTGGACAAGAAGATGGATCAGTTATGGCCCAAACAACCAGAAAGGGGCCCAACGATCAACAACAACAACCCATTAGCTTTTGGACTGGGCCAACAACCAGAGATAGAGCTAAAGTCCATCAGGGGACCATTCAACACTTAGTCAATTTCGTGGAGAAGAGAGAAGAGAACAAGGGAGAAGATAAACCAATGTGTTTTCGATTTGTAACTGAGTAAACCAACTTCGGGTAGGATTAGGGTTTTTAAAACCAATTGCAAGTAGGATTAGGGTTTTTAAAACCAATTGCAAGTAAGATTAGGGTTTTTAAAACCAATTGCAAGTAGGATTAGGCCAAATATTTCTAGAAGAGGCGTGGGTTTTAGAATATTCTTTTAGGTTATGCTTTCGTTTTCTTCTTTATAAGCTTGTAGCCGCTTCTGGTTTTAGGCAGAACTTTTATAAAACAAACCTTAAGCAATTGCTTGTCTCGTTCCAGTGCTTTCTCTGTTCAGCGTAAGAACATTGATCTTTCACTAAGGATAGAGTGATCTATCTCAGACTTTCCCCAGGGTTGTCCTGCGTCTAGAGAGTAGCAAAGAATCTTTGGAGTCCTTCCATAACTCTGAAGAGAAGACCATCAGCCAACGAGTGCTAGTAGCCTCTTAGATAAATCACCAACCATACCATCCAAGAGATCCAAGCCATAAGCTTATCAGGGACGTACCAAGTGGTATCAGAGCTCCTTGGAGGTTAGGGTTTGCTTTTCTACTCGTATCATTCATCTATCACCATCACAATTCTTTTCTTTCTATCTGTTGTAAGTCAGCTGAGCCACTCTTGATAACAAAAGAAAAAAAAAGACAAAAGAGATCAATCGATCCAATTCAAAAAAAAAAGAAACAAAGCTGAGGAGAAATCCAGCTAGCTGAGGAGAAATCCAACTTAGAGTTGGTAAAGTCAGCTGATGCAAAAGAACTCTTCTCTATCTCTCTAATCACTTTAGGTTGTAGCTCTAGATCTTAGGAGATTGAGCTTTGATCTATTCTGAACTCTTGAGAAAGCAAAGGTTACGGGAACAAGCTAAACACTGAGTGAGAGAGGGTTGTTTATCACTAACCTTTGATCTAGCTTGTAACAGGAAACCATGGCTGAGGATAGGAGAGAAGAAGAGCATGCGGCCGACCCACCTGTCCAGCGCATTACATTGGACCAATTGCAGTTTCAAGCAATGCTTGTAGACCTTACACGCCAACTGAGAGGCCATGCTGAGCAGGGGAAGCAGGGGACGTAGTGGCTAGACAGCCGTTAAGGCCTAGGCGAGTAGCACCGATTAGAGCAAGAGATGACCGAGAGGAATGGGCTGAAGATGAGGAAGATGAACATCCTCAAAGGCTCAAGAACAGACTTCCTCAACAGAAAGACAACCTTGGCAGCCTGAAGCTGAGGATCCCACCTTTCCAAGGCAAAACCGACCCGGATGCCTACCTTGAATGGGAACAGAAGATTGAATCTGTTTTCAAGTGTCAAAGGTTCAGTGAGGAAAGGAAGGTCAAACTAGCTGCTACTGAGTTTGAGGGGTATGCTATCAACTGGTGGCAGAATGTATCCAACAATAGGAGGCGTCATGGAGATGAGTAGATATCCTCTTGGCATGAGATGAAAGAGATCATGAGGGCAAGGTTTGTGCCTAGTCATTACGGGAGAGACCTTCACAAGAAGCTCAAGAAACTTACCCAAGGAACCAGGAGTGTGGAGGAATATCATCAGGAGTGTGGAGGAATATCATCAGGAGATGGAGACCCTTATGATCAAAGCTAAGGTGGAAGAAGACCTTGAAGCTACAATGGCTAGATTTCAAGATGGATTGAACCGAGAGATAAAGATAGACTGGAGATGCAAGAGTATGCCACTCTTGAAGAGATGGTCCATAAAGCCATTCTCATTGAGCAACAGAACAAAAGGAGAGGTAGCACTCGCAATCCTTTTGGGTCTGCCTCCCGATCACCTTACTCTAAGGATGAAAAGCTGTCTGATCGACCAAAGGAGGGAAGTGGATCAACATCAACTCGTGATGACAAGGGCAAAGGAACACCAGCACCAACTAGGGCCAGAAACATCAAATGCTTCAAGTTTCAGGGGTTTGGACACTATGCAAGTGACTGCTCAAGCAAGAAGATCATGACAGTCTTAGCCAATGGTGATATCATCTCTGAGGATGAGAACTCTGATCAGGACTCGGCTGAAGAATACATGGATTACCCTGCTAAAGGGGAGATGCTAGTCACTAGGAGAGCATTGAACGTTCAATCAAAGGCCAGGGAGACAGAACAAAGAGAGAACTTGTTTCATACAAGGTGTTTGGTACAAGACAAAGTGTGTAGTCTGATCATTGATGGAGGAAGTTGTACTAATGCTGCAAGTGAAACTTTAGTCAACAAACTTGGCCTCACACTCCAAAAACATCCTCGGCCATATCTCCTACAATGGTTGAATGACACTGGCGAGCTGAAGGTAACCAAACAAGTGAAGGTGCCAATATCTATTGCGCGGCACAGAGATGAAGTCACTTGTGATGTATTGCACATGGATTCCAGTTACATCTTGCTGGGGCGTCCTTGGCAGTATGACAAGAAAGCACTTCACGATGGCTTCACCAACAGACATTCCTTCACCCATGGAGGAAAGCAAATCACCCTGGTGCCTTTAACTCCTCAAGAAGTGCACGAGGATCAACTTTGCCTCAAGCGAAGGAAAGAAGAGGCTGAGGCCACGACCAAGGCATTACTGGTGAAGGAGGCCGACCAGGTAAGTCAGGTAAGTCATCTTAACTTGCTAGCTACCTCTGGAGACATCAAGGATGTTGTGGTACATCAGCATTCCATGGTTTTGGTCATCTATAAAGTATTACTAACACACATTGACATTGTACCATCTATTCCTCAAGAAATTGAAACTCTTTTGCAGGAATACAAGGATGTGTTTCCAGAAGACAACCCAGTGGGGTTACCACCCATCCGAGGTATTGAGCATCAGACTGATCTCGTACCAGGAGCAACACTCACAAACCGTCCAGCATACATGACCAATCCTGTTGAGACTAAATATCTCCAAAAGCAGATCAATGATCTATTGGAGAAGGGGCATATCAGGGAGAGCTTGAGTCCATGTGTTGTACCAGTCTTGTTGGTTCCTAAGAAGGATGGAAGCTGGCGATTGTGTGTTGATTGTAGGGCCATCAACAACATTACAGTTAAGTACAAACACCCTATTCCTCGTTTAGATCATATGTTAGATGAGTTACATGGTTCATGTGTCCTTTATAAGATTGATTTAAAGAGTGGTTAGCACCAGATTAGGATGAAAGAGAGAGATGAGTGGAAAACTTCTTTTAAGACTAAACTAGGGTTGTATGAATGGCTAGTCATGCCCTTTGGTCTCACGAATGCACCTAGTACATTTATGAGGCTAATAAATCATGTTTTGAGAGCTTATATTGGCCGGTGTGTGGTTGTTTACTTTGATAACATTCTTGTCTATAGTAAGACCATGGCCGAGCACATAGGGCATTTGAAACTAGTCTTGGATGTGCTTAGAAAGGAAACTTTGTTTGCTAATTACAAGAAATGCTCATTTGGAACAGATAACCTTGTCTTTTAGGTTTTTTTGTGACTTCTCAGGGCTTAAAGGTGGACGAGGAAAAGGTAAAGGCTATAAGGGAATGGCCTACACCTAAGTCTATTTGAGAGGTCCAGAGCTTTCATGGGCTTGCTGGTTTCTACAGACGGTTTGTAAGAGACTTTAGCACCATTGCTGCCCCACTCACTGAAGTGATTAAGAAGAGTGTGGGATTCACTTGGGGTCACACCCAAGAAGAAGCCTTTCAGCTTCTAAAAGATAGATTGACTAATGCTCCTTTGCTTGTGTTACCTGACTTTCTTAAAACATTTGAGATAGAATGTGATGCATCTAGAATAGGTATAGGAGCTGTGTTAATGCAGGAGAAGAGACCCATAGCTTATTTCAGCGAGAAGCTTGGAGGTGCTACGTTGAACTGCCCCACTTATGACAAGGAATTGTATGCATTGGTGAGGGCACTTCAAATGTGGCAACCTTACCTTTGGCCTAAAGAGTTTGTGATCCATACAGATCATGAATCTCTTAAGCATCTCAAAGGGCAACAGAAGCTGAACATGAGGCATGCTAGGTGGGTGGAATTCATTGAAACCTTTCCCAATGTCATCCACTACAAACAAGGTAAGGAGAATGTGGTTGCCGATGCACTCTCAAGAAGGTACACTCTCTTAACTTCTATGGAAACAAAACTTTTGGGATTCGAACACCTTAAGTCTTGTTATGTAGATGATCCTGACTTTCAAGAGGCCTTTAAGGATACTGAAAAATATTCCAATGGCAAGTATTATCAGTTTAAAAGTTTCCTTTTCTATGATAATCAGTTATGTATTCCTTGTGGTACTCTGAGGGAGTTGTATGTCAGGGAGGCTCATGGAGGAGGACTGATGGGCCACTTTGGTATTGCTAAGACACTAACTACTTTGCAGGAACACTTCTACTGGCCAGGTATGAAGAGAGATGTGGAAAAGGTATGTTCCAAGTCTGTCGTGTGCAAGCAGGCTAAATCCAAGGTCCAGCCGACATGTTTGTATACTCCTCTCCCTATCCCTGATCAACCTTGGGTTGATATCTCTATGGACTTCGTGTTAGGCTTGCCTAGGACAAGGAAAGGTAGAGACATCATCTTTGTAGTTGTGGATAGGTTCTCTAAGATGACACATTTCATTCCTTGCCACAAACCTGATGATGCAATCATGGTAGCTGAACTATTCTTTAGGGAAGTTGTTAGATTGCATGGGATGCCTAGGACAATTGTGTCAGATAAGGACTCAAAATTCCTAAGTCATTTTGTGGAAAACCTTGTGGGGTAAACTAGGGACTAGATTGCTTTTCTCTACAACATGCCACCCTCAGACTGATGGACAAACTGAAACAGTCAATAGGACTTTGTCTACCTTGCTGCGTGCTATCATCAGTAGGAACATTAAAACTTCGGAATATTGTTTACCTCATGTAGAGTTTGCATACAACAGATCAATGCATTCAGCAACTAAACTCACCCCATTTCAGGTTGTGTATGGATTCAATCCATTGTCTCCATTAGACTTGTTTGCTTTGCCCTTGAAAGAACATGCTAACCTTGATGGCACTCAGAAGGCCGAATTTGTTAGGTCTTTGCATGAGCAGGTTAAGAAGAACATTGAGGCACAAACCAAGGTGTATGCAAAGAAGAAGAACAAAGGCAAAAAGGAGTTGGTTCTTGAACCAGGTGATCTCGTGTGGATGCATTTGAGAAAGGAGAGGTTTCCTGCTGAGAGGAAGTCTAAGTTAATGTCACACCTGGATGGTCCCTTCAAAGTGATGAAAAGAACAACAATAATGCTTACCAACTTGATCTCCAAGGTAAGTATTCCATTAGTTCCACTTTCAATGTGTCTGACTTGATCCCTTTTGTTGCAGATGAACTGATTTGAGGTCAAATCCTTTTAAAGGATGAGGGGATGGTACGACCCTGGATCAGCAACTGATTGAGGAGACTGAGGAGAGTTCAGAAGGTGAGACTGAGACGGATGAACCAGAGGAGGCCATCAATGAGTCTGATCTCAACTGGAGCTATGGCGATCACTCTCTTAATTCATCTGGGCCTGGAGAGCAAGGAGAACAAGGACCTGACATTTTGGAACGGGCTGGACAAGAAGATGGATCAGTTAGGGCACAATCAACCAGAAAGGGGCCCAACGATCAACAACAACAACCCATTAGCTTTTGGACTGGGCCAACAACCAGAGCTAGAGCTAAAGCCCATCAGGAGACCATTCAACACTTAGTCAATTTCGTGAAGAAGAGAGAAGAGAACGAGGGAGAAGATAAACCAATGTGTTGGTTTAATGTGTTTTCGATTTGTAACTAAGTAAACCAACTTCGGGTAGGATTAAGGTTTTTAAAACCAATTGCAAGTAAGATTAGGGTTTTTAAAACCAATTGCAAGTAGGATTAGGCCAAATCTTTCTAGAAGAGGCGTGGGTTTTAGAATATTCTTTTAGGTTATGCTTTCGTTTTCTTCTTTATAAGCTTGTAGCCGCTTCTGGTTTTAGGCATAACTTTTATAAAACAAACCTTAAGCAATTGCTTGTCTCGTTCCAGTGCTTTCTCTGTTCAGCCTAAGAACATTGATCTTTCACTAAGGATAGAGTGATTTATCGTGATCCATCTCAGACTTTCCCCAAGGTTGTCCTGCGTCTAGAGAGTAGCAAAGCATCTTTGGAGTCCTTCCATAACTCTGAAGAGAAGAACCATCGGCCAACGAGTGCTAGTAGCCTCTTAGGTCAATCACCAACCATACCATCCAAGAGATCCAAGCCATAAGCTTATCAGGGATGTACCAGTTGGGCTTAACTTATCGGTGGAGACAAAGCTGGAGTCTATTGACTCAAGGATGAGTGATATTGAAAAAAACCAGCGACTTTTGAGAAAAAGAGCTAGAAAAATAGAAGAAAGGCTAACTTCTATTGAGAGGAAGGTGGAGCAGAATCATGGTGAAGACATGGATTTTCGACAGTGGGATCATATGGGGATGGACTATGATCCATATGAAGCAAAGGACAAAGATAATGTTGAGCAAGAGGCTGGAAAAGAAAAGGAAAACAGTGGAAGTGAAAAAGAGAAGGAAACAGTGGGAGTGAAAACGAGAAGGAAAACAGTGGGAGTGAAAAAGAGAAGGAAAACAATGAGAGTGAAAAAGAGAAGGAAAACAGTGACAATGCTCAGCAAGAGGGTGGAAAAGAAAAGGAAAACAATGAGAGTGAGCTGAAAAGGGTGAAAAAGAGACGGACAGTGAGAGTGAGCCTGATGAGGGAGAAGACATGTTGAGCCAAGTGAAGGAGAGAAGTAGAGCACATGCTGATGCAATGTGGAACGAACTTCTTTCTAAAGAAGGTGAAGAAAAAGAGGCAAAAACTAGTGAGGAAGAAAAGGAGAACAGTAAGGAAGATGAAGAAAAAGTGGTGGAATCTGAGACTGAAGGAGAAGATGATCAAGAAAAGGTTGGAGGGAAAGAGGATGAAGAAGACGTTGAAGAGGAAAAGACTGAAGAAGATAATGAAAAAGTTGAAGAAGAAGAGAAAAAGAATGAAGAAGAGAAAAAGGGTGAAAAAGAGGAAAATGATGAAAAAGAAGTTGAACAAGAAGTTGAGGCAGAGATTAATGAGCCTCATGTTGAGGCAAAGATTAATGAGCCACGTGGTGATATGAATAAAACCAGTTATCTTAGTAATACCCAAAATTTGTCATTGCACTAATTAATCCGCTTTTAGGACGATATTGTTAGGATTTTACATTACCCATGATGTATAATTCATTTTAAATGAAATTACACACAAAAAATCATCAAAACGCTTCAAAACGAACATAAAATATACCCAAAAACTATAAACACAGTTTTCAAAATCGTTTTCAATCTCTAAACCGTTGAATCTTCTTTTTTTTCTCACACTAGCTGAGATATACACTTGCTTTTAATAATATTTCAACAAAAAATTCATCTAAAACAGACATAAACACATACCCGAAATACATAAGCACAATTTCAAAATTCGTTTGTAATCTCTCAAATTATCATAAATAGTACATTTATTCCGTTACCCATGATATACACGGCATTTAAGAGTGATTTCACAAAAAAAATCATCGAAAAGAACCAAGAACTACCTGTTTTTCGAAGCTTAAAATCGGTCATGGAGGTTGAACAAAAAAAATTGTACGAGGAAGAAGAGGAGAGAAGAAGAGATGTTGGTTGTTGAATTATGGTTGGATTATTTAATTGAAGAAGTAAATGAAAGACTACTTTGGAGAGTGCAAGAATAAAAAGGTAATAAGAATAGAGAAGGGGTAGGGAGAATAAATTTAGGGGGGTACGGGGTATGTGAAGTTAACCTCATAACAGAGTCATATTTGCTGATTTTTTTTTAACTTCAACTTTGTGTTTTGAACAAATCTCATCCAAAAAGGAATTTTTTATCAACTGAACTTTGAGGTCAGGATCCAGCTTTCATAAAACATTAGTAAGGTGGTTTAAGAATTTTTACAACTTTACAATCAATTTCCAAATTTTGATAAAATATATATTTCCAAATATTCACTCTTTTTTTTAATCTTTCAAATATTCACCTCTTCAAGTTTTGTTGTTTTTTTGTAACTTGTAAAATAAATTAGGGCATTTCTATCAAATAATCTCTTTTATTTTTTTTGTTACCAAAATAGTCTTAAAAATGACCAAAATATTTTTTTTATTTTAAAATTTTAATATTCCTTTTTTATTATTTTTTAAAAAATTTTAAACCGACTTTGAAAACCCCCACTCTATAACTCTAAACTCTAAGTCTAAATTAGTTAACATTGGGAGTATAAATGTATATTTATATTTTTTAATAAAAATCTATTTTGATCATTTTTCTCCTTGGTCACTATTTTGTGACAATTTTTTTTTGTCAACCTGTATTGTAAAGCTCAAGGCCTAATATGTTGCAAAAAAGAATCAAATAAACCCATTACAGAATTTAATCCCAACTGAAACACAACTTTACAAGATAAAACAAGATAATCACGTATCTATGCTACATGTAAATTACACGTGTCTTCAGCTTAACTATGGGAGATGTGTTACACATAGGGATAGCATTGCTTTTTTTTGCCGGAAATCCGCCGTAAATGTGAATTTCTGGTGAGTTAAACTCTTGGATATAGCACAACAACAAAAACTTGATTCCTTTTGTAACTTCCATCTCTCAGGTCACTATTGCTTTCTCTGAGGTTCCCTCTCCTCGTCGGATGTGGAGAATACCAAGAAGCTCTATAAATTTAGACACAACTCTTGTCAAAAAACACTTGTAGAACAAGCTTTGACTTATCTGAAGTTGTACTAAACCATAAGAGCAAACATGCAAAGCTCTAATCTTCATCCCTTACAAAGACTTTACCAATTAATTTATAAGACAGAGATTTATATTTTGGAGAATGAAGATCGAGGATAACGGACATAAGGAAGAAACTTTTAGAAAATCAATCAGAAAATTTGATTAAAACAGAGAGATGAACTTTTATAAAAAAAAAACAGAACACACAACAAAACCTTGCCAAGCAAAGTGAAAAGTCTGATCCAACAAAGTTCAGAAGAAAAACTTGCCTTGCAAAGATTGATCTTTCGATCAAAAGATTATTTTACATCAAAAAGTGACAAATATTTTTTAGGGCGATCTAGGATATTTCCCAATAAAATTATATATAAGTTAAATTATATAAAATTTAAAATTTCGGGCAATTCCCCTAATAGTCCTATTTAAGTTTCGGTCGCAAAACTACCCGAACCGAAACCGAATAGAAAATTTACAAATACCTATTGGGTCCAAAATTCTTTTACCCGAAAGAACAAGAACCGAAAAGAACAGACCCGGACCCAAAAAGAACCGACCCCAATAGACCCGATCCGATAAGAACCGAGTCATACCCGACTTAATAATATGAATATCCAAAAATATGATCTTTTGTGTTCTATTTTATATATTTTACTTTATGATTTAGTTGAAAATGTTCTTGTTAACAATATTTCTTATTATTTGTATAACATTTTCAAGTAATATAAAATTTTAAATGTAAAAATTTGAAGTTTAATAATATTTTATTTTAATTATTAATAGTTCATTTTAAGTTATTTTGTAAAAAAATAGATATATATATATATATATATATATGACAGATTTTGACTAAATTTGATGGAATTTATGTATTTCATGTCTTTTTCATACCCTATATACCCGAACCCGACACAAACCCAAAACATACCCAAATATTACCCGAATATTACGGGTACTTTATCGGTATTTTAATTATAGACCGAACCGACCCGGACCCAAAAAGAATCGACCCGAACCCGAATTGAAAATTTACAAGTACCTATTGGGTCTAAAACTCTAAGACACAAAAGACCCAGACCCGAAAAGAACCGACCCGAACCCGACCCGAAGACCCGAACGCCTAGGCCTACTCTTGGATATAGCACAACAACAAAAACTTGATTCCTTTTGTAACTTCCATCTCTCAGGTCACTGTTGCTTTCTCTGAGGTTCCCTCTCTTCGACGGATGTGGTGAATACCAAGAAGCTCTACAAATTTAGACACAACTTTTGTCAAAAAACACTTGTAGAACAAGCTTTGACTTATCTGAAGTTGTACTAAAACATAAGAGCAAACATGCAAAGCTCTAATCTTCATCCCTTACAAAGACTTTGCCAATTAATTTATATGACAGAGATTTATATTTTGGAGAATGAAGATCAAGGATAACGGACATAAGGAAGAAACTTTTAGAAAATGAATCAAAAAATTTGATTAAAACAGAGAGATGAACTTTTATCAAAAAAATAAAACAGAACACACAACAAAACCTTGCCAAGCAAAGTGAAAAGTCTGATCCAACAAAGTTCAGAAGAAAAACTTGCCTTGCGAAGATTGATCTTTCGATAAAAAGATTATTTTACATCAAAAAGTGACAAATATTTTTTTAGGGCTATCTAGGATATTTCTCAATAAAATTATATATAAGTTAAAATATATAAAAGTTAAAATTTTGGGCAATTCTCCTAATAGTCCTATTTAAGTTTTGGTCTCAAAACTACCCGAACCAAAACCGAACCGAAAATTTACAAATACCTATTGGGTCCAAAATTCTTTTACTTGAAAGAACCGTACCAAAAAGAACAGACCCGAACAGACCCGGACCCGAACAGAACTTACCCAAATAGACCCGACCCGATAAGAACCGATTCATACCCGACTTAATAATATGAATATCCAAAAATATGATCTTTTGTGTTTATTTTATATATTTTACTTTATGATTTAGTTGAAAAATCTTCTTGTTAACAGTATTTCTTATTATTTGTATAACATCTTCAAGTAATATAAAATTTTAAATGTAAAAATTTGAAGTTTAATAATATTTTATTTTAATTATTAATAGTTTATTTTAAGTTATTTTGTAAAAATATATATATATATATATATATATATGACAGATTTTGACTAAATTTGATGGAATTTATGTATTTCATGTAATTTTCATATCCTAAATACCCGAACTCGATATAAACCCGAATAAGACCCGAATATTACCCGAATATTACGGGTACTTTATCGGTATTTTAATTATAGACCAAACCGATCCGGATCCAAGAAGAACCGATCCGAACCCGAATCGAAAATTTACAAGTACCTATTGGGTCTAAAACTCTAAGACCCGAAAGACCCGGACCCGAAAAGAACCGATCCGAACCCGGACCCGAAAAGAACCGATCCGAACCCGACCCGAAGACCCGAACGACCAGGCCTACTCTTGGATATAGCACAACAATGAAAACTTGATTCCATTTGTATCTTCCATCTCTCAGGTCACTGTTGCTTTCTCTGAGGTTCCCTCTCTTCGCCGGATGTGGAGAATACTAAGAAGCTCTACAAATTTAGACACAAATCTTGTCAAAAAATACTTGTAGAACAAGCTTTGACTTATCTGAAGTTGTACTAAACCATAAGAGCAAACATGCAAAGCTCTAATCTTCATCCCTTACAAAGACTTTACCAATTAATTTATAAGACAGAGATTTATATTTTGGAGAATGAAGATCGAGGATAACGGACATAAGGAAGAAACTTTTAGAAAATCAATCAGAAAATTTGATTAAAATAGAGAGATGAACTTTTATCTAAAAAAAAACAGAACACACAACAAAACCTTGCCAAGCAAAGTGAAAATTCTGATTCAACAAAGTTCAGAAGAAAAACTTGCCTTGCGAAGATTGATCTTTCGATCAAAAGATTATTTTACATCAAAAAGTGACAAATATTTTTTTAGGGCTATCTAGGATATTTCTCAATAAAATTATATATAAGTTAAATTATATAAAAGTTAAAATTTTGGACAATTCTCCAAATAGTCCTATTTAAGTTTCGGTCTCAAAACTACCCGAACCGAAACCGAACTGAAAATTTACAAATACCTATTGGGTCCAAAATTCTTTTACCCGAAAGAACCGAAACCGAAAAGAACAGACCCGAACAGACCCAGACCCGAAAAGAACTGACCCGAATAGACCCGACCCGATAAGAACCGATTCATACCCGACTTAATAATATGAATCTCCAAAATATGATCTTTTGTGTTCTATTTTATATATTTTACTTTATGATTTAGTTGAAAAATCTTCTTGTTAACAGTATTTCTTATTATTTGTATAACATCTTCAAGTAATATAAAATTTTAAATATAAAAATTTGTACTTTATTAATATTTTATTTTAATTATTAATAGTTTATTTTAAGTTATTTTGTAAATATATATATATATATATGACAGATTTTGACTAAATTTGATGGAATTTATGTATTTCATATTTTTCATATCCTAAATACCCGAACCCGACATAAACCCGAAACAGACCCGAATATTACCCGAATATTACGAGCACTTTATCGGTATTTTACTTACAGACCGAACCGACCCGGACCCAAGAAGAACTGACCCGAACCCGAATCGAAAATTTACAAGTACCTATTGGGTCTAAAACTCTAAGACCCGAAAGACCCGAAAGACCCGGATCCGAAAAGAACCGATCCGAACCCGACCCGAAGACCCGAACGCGCATGCCTACTCTTGGATATAGCACAACAACGAAAACTTGATTCCTTTTGTAACTTCCATCTCTCGGGTCACTGTTGCTTTCTATGAGGTTCCCTCTCTTCGCCGGATGTGGAGAATACCAACAAGATCTATAAATTTAGACACAACTCTTGTTAGAAAACACTTGTAGAACAAGCTTTGACTTATCTGAAGTTGTACTAAACCATAAGAGCAAACATGCAAAGCTCTAATCTTCATCCCTTACAAAGACTTTGCCAATTAATTTATAAGAAAGATATTTGTATTTTGGAGAATGAAGATCAAGGATAACAGACATAAGGAAGAAACTTTTAGAAAATCAATTAGAAAATTTGATTAAAACAGAGAGATGAACTTTTATCAAAAAAAAAAATAGAACACACAACAAAACCTTGCCAAGCAAAGTGAAAATTCTGATCCAACAAAGTTCAGAAGAAAAACTTGCCTTGCGAAGATTGATCTTTCGATCAAAAGATTATTTTACATCAAAAGTGACAAATATTTTTTTAGGGCTATCTAGGATATTTCTCAATAAAAATTATATATAAGACTGAAATTTATATTTTGGAAAATGAAGATCGAGGATAACGGACATAAGGAAGAAAATTTTAGAAAATCAATCAGAAAATTTGATTAAAACAGAGATATGAACTTTCTGTGGGAGGACTACTTCAACCTCTTCCTATTCCAGACAAGGTGTGGGAAGACATCTCCATGGACTTTGTGGAAGGTCTACCGCGCTCAGAAGGGGTAAATGCAGTCTTAGTTGTGGTTGATAGACTGCAAAGTATAGTCACTTTATTGGGTTGAAGCATCCCTTCAATGCTACTAAGTTGCCATGATATTGATCCAGGAGGTCATTAGGCTATATGGGTTCCCACGTACTATAGTCTCCTATAGGGACAGGGTCTTCACGAGCATGTTTTGGAAGGAGTTGTTCCGCCTATCTGGGACCCGACTGTGCTTGAGCACTGCATATCACCCACAGTCGGACGGCCAAACCGAGGTTGCCAATCAAGGCATGGAAACCTATTTACGTTGCTTTGCCAGCGAAAAACCGAGATCATGGGCTAAGTATCTGGTATGGGCTAAGTTGAGTTACAATTCCTCCTATCACTCTGCTATCAAGAAGACGCCATTCAAGGATGTTTATGGAAGAGACCCACCTGTCTTACTGCGATTTGATAACGGGTCCACTACAAATGTTGAGCTTGAAGGGCAGTTAAGGGAACGTGATGAGATGTTGTCAATCTTACGTGCTCATTTAAACAAAGCGCAACAGGTTATGAAGATAAGGGCCGATGAACACCGTCGAGAGGTCACCTTTGGTGTGGGAGAAATGGTTTACCTCAAACTCCGCCCTTACTGTCAGCAGTCACTGGTTAGGCGTCCTAATGAAAAGCTGGATGCTCGGTTCTATGGACCATTCGAGGTTGAAGCAAAGGTAGGAAAGGTCGCTTATCGCTTGAAGTTACCAGAGGGTCTAAGATTCATCACACCTTCCATGTTTCCCAGTTGAAGAAAGCCATTGGAGACTCAACGCCTGCGACAAATCTACCCTCGCAGCTTACGTTTGAAGGGGTGTTAGTCGCAGAACCAGAAGCTGTATGGACCTCACGGGTTCATCCTTAGTCAGGGCAGCAAGAAGTCCTTGTCAAATGGAAAAACTTGCCTTCTTTTGACTGCACCTAGGAGAAGAGAGATACTATGCAAAAGTTGTACCCAAAGTTCGACCTTGAGGACAAGGTTAGTTTCAGTGGGCCGGGTAATGATACGGATTACTCTACTCGGCCACCTATCCTGTACCAATATGCGAGGAGGAATGAGCCAGCCCAATGTGTGAAGGGCCCAAAAGAGTAAGAGGGTTACTTGGGAAGGAAGGAGTAAGGCATCTAGAAGGGATAAGGAATAAAGAGGAGGTTGTTAGGGGACATATCACATAGGATGTTTGCTGACGTTGGAGTATCACGTGACGTAAGGAAAATGTGAGGAAGGGGGTGTACGAGAGGAGAGTACTGAGTATAAATATGGAGTAGTGAAGTGAGAGTAAGGCATCAATTGTATTGGTCATTCATGTTCATGAGTAGCAACAAGATTCCTTGGATTTCTACACATAACAATATACCTCTAGAGGAAGGGTAGCAACAAGATTCCTTGGATATAGCACAACAACGAAAACTTGATTCCTTTTGTAACTTCCATCTCTCAGGCCACTGTTGCTTTCTTTGTGGTTCCCTCTCTTTGCCGGATGTGGAGAATACCAAGAAGCTCTATAAATTTAGACACAACTCTTGTCAAAAAACACTTGTAGAACAAGCTTTGACTTATCTGAAGTTGTACTAAACCATAAGAGCAAACATGCAAAGCTCTAATCTTCATCCCTTACAAAGACTTTGCCAATTAATTTATAAGAAAGATATTTATATTTTGGAGAATGAAGATCAAGGATAAGAGACATAAGGAAAAAACTTTTAGAAAATCAATTAGAAAATTTTATTAAAACAGAGAGATGAACTTTTATCTAAAAAAAAAAACAGAACACACAACAAAACCTTGCCAAGCAAAGTGAAAATTCTGATTCAACAAAGTTCAGAAGAAAAACTTGCCTTGCGAAGATTGATCTTTCGATCAAAAGATTATTTTACATCAAAAAGTGACAAATATTTCTTTAGGGCTATCTGGGATATTTCTCAATAAAATTATATATAAGTTAAATTATATAAAAGTTAAAATTTTGGACAATTCTCCAAATAGTCCTATTTAAGTTTCGGTCTCAAAACTACCCGAACCGAAACCGAACTGAAAATTTACAAATACCTATTGGGTCCAAAATTTTTTTACCCGAAAGAAACGGAACCGAAAAGAACAGACCCGAACAGACCCAGACCCGAAAAGAACCGACCCGAATAGACCTGACCCAATAAGAACCGATTCATACCCGACTTAATAATATGAATCTCCAAAAATATGATCTTTTGTGTTCTGTTTTATATATTTTACTTTATGATTTAGTTGAAAAATCTTCTTGTTAACAGTATTTCTTATTATTTGTATAACATCTTCAAGTAATATAACATTTTAAATATAAAATTTGAACTTTATTAATATTTTATTTTAATTATTAATAGTTTATTTTAAGTTATTTTGTAAATATATATATATATATATATATGACAGATTTTGACTAAATTTGATGGAATTTATGTATTTCATATTTTTCATATCCTAAATACCCGAACCCGACATAAACCCGAAACAGACCCGAATATTACCCGAATATTACGAGCACTTTATCGGTATTTTACTTACAGACCGAACCGACCCGGACCCAAGAAGAACTGACCCGAACCCGAATCGAAAATTTACAAGTACCTATTGGGTCTAAAACTCTAAGACCCGAAAGACCCGAAAGACCCGGACCCGAAAAGAACCGATCCGAACCCGACCCGAAGACCCGAACGCGCATGCCTACTCTTGGATATAGCACAACAACGAAAACTTGATTCCTTTTGTAACTTCCATCTCTCGGGTCACTGTTGCTTTCTATGAGGTTCCCTCTCTTCGCCGGATGTGGAGAATACCAACAAGATCTATAAATTTAGACACAACTCTTGTTAGAAAACACTTGTAGAACAAGCTTTGACTTATCTGAAGTTGTACTAAACCATAAGAGCAAACATGCAAAGCTCTAATCTTCATCCCTTACAAAGACTTTGCCAATTAATTTATAAGAAAGATATTTGTATTTTGGAGAATGAAGATCAAGGATAACAGACATAAGGAAGAAACTTTTAGAAAATCAATTAGAAAATTTGATTAAAACAGAGAGATGAACTTTTATCAAAAAAAAAAATAGAACACACAACAAAACCTTGCCAAGCAAAGTGAAAATTCTGATCCAACAAAGTTCAGAAGAAAAACTTGCCTTGCGAAGATTGATCTTTCGATCAAAAGATTATTTTACATCAAAAGTGACAAATATTTTTTTAGGGCTATCTAGGATATTTCTCAATAAAAATTATATATAAGACTGAAATTTATATTTTGGAAAATGAAGATCGAGGATAACGGACATAAGGAAGAAAATCAATCAGAAAATTTGATTAAAACAGAGATATGAACTTTCTGTGGGAGGACTACTTCAACCTCTTCCTATTCCAGACAAGGTGTGGGAAGACATCTCCATGGACTTTGTGGAAGGTCTACCGCGCTCAGAAGGGGTAAATGCAGTCTTAGTTGTGGTTGATAGACTGCAAAGTATAGTCACTTTATTGGGTTGAAGCATCCCTTCAATGCTACTAAGTTGCCATGATATTGATCCAGGAGGTCATTAGGCTATATGGGTTCCCACGTACTATAGTCTCCTATAGGGACAGGGTCTTCACGAGCATGTTTTGGAAGGAGTTGTTCCGCCTATCTGGGACCCGACTGTGCTTGAGCACTGCATATCACCCACAGTCGGACGGCCAAACCGAGGTTGCCAATCAAGGCATGGAAACCTATTTACGTTGCTTTGCCAGCGACAAACCGAGATCATGGGCTAAGTATCTGGTATGGGCTAAGTTGAGTTACAATTCCTCCTATCACTCTGCTATCAAGAAGACGCCATTCAAGGCTGTTTATGGAAGAGACCCACCTGTCTTACTGCGATTTGATAACGGGTCCACTACAAATGTTGAGCTTGAAGGGCAGTTAAGGGAACGTGATGAGATGTTGCCAATCTTACGTGCTCATTTAAACAAAGCGCAACAGGTTATGAAGATAAGGGCCGATGAACACCGTCGAGAGGTCACCTTTGGTGTGGGAGAAATGGTTTACCTCAAACTCCGCCCTTACTGTCAGCAGTCACTGGTTAGGCGTCCTAATGAAAAGCTGGATGCTCGGTTCTATGGACCATTCGAGGTTGAAGCAAAGGTAGGAAAGGTCGCTTATCGCTTGAAGTTACCAGAGGGTCTAAGATTCATCACACCTTCCATGTTTCCCAGTTGAAGAAAGCCATTGGAGACTCAACGCCTGCGACAAATCTTCCCTCGCAGCTTACGTTTGAAGGGGTGTTAGTCGCGGAACCAGAAGCTGTATGGAACTCACGGGTTCATCCTTAGTCAGGGCAGCAAGAAGTCCTTGTCAAATGGAAAAACTTGCCTTCTTTTGACTGCACCTAGGAGAAGAGAGATACTATGCAAAAGTTGTACCCAGAGTTCGACCTTGAGGACAAGGTTAGTTTCAGTGGGCCGGGTAATGATACGGATTACTCTACTCGGCCACCTATCCTGTACCAATATGCGAGGAGGAATGAGCCAGCCCAATGTGTGAAGGGCCCAAAAGAGTAAGAGGGTTACTTGGGAAGGAAGGAGTAAGGCATCTAGAAGGGATAAGGAATAAAGAGGAGGTTGTTAGGGGACATATCACATAGGATGTTTGCTGACGTTGGAGTATCACGTGACGTAAGGAAAATGTGAGGAAGGGGGTGTACGAGAGGAGAGTACTGAGTATAAATATGGAGTAGTGAAGTGAGAGAAAGGCATCAATTGTATTGGTCATTCATGTTCATGAGTAGCAACAAGATTCCTTGGATTTCTACACATAACAATATACCTCTAGAGGAAGGGTAGCAACAAGATTCCTTGGATATAGCACAACAACGAAAACTTGATTCCTTTTGTAACTTCCATCTCTCAGGTCACTGTTGCTTTCTTTGTGGTTCCCTCTCTTTGCCGGATGTGGAGAATACCAAGAAGCTCTATAAATTTAGACACAACTCTTGTCAAAAAACACTTGTAGAACAAGCTTCGACTTATCTGAAGTTGTACTAAACCATAAGAACAAACCTGCAAAGCTCTAATCTTCATCCCTTACAAAGACTTTGCCAATTAATTTATAAGACAGAGATTTATATTTTGGAGAATGAAGATCAAGGATAACGGACATAAGGAAGAAACTTTTAGAAAATCAATCATAAAACTTGATTAAAACAGAGAGATGAACTTTTATCAAAAAGAAAAATACAGAAAACACAACAAAACCTTGCCAAGCAAAGTGAAAAGTCTGATCCAACAAAGTTCAGAAGAAAAAGTTGCCTTACGAAGATTGATCTTTCGATCAAAAGATTATTTTACATCAAAAGTGACAAATATTTTTTAGGGCTATCTAGGATATTTCTCAATAAAAATTATATATAAGTTAAATTATATAGAAGTTAAAATTTCGGGCAATTCTCCTAATAGTCCTATTTAAGTTTCGGTCTCAAAACTAGTCCCTCAAATTGAAAATTAAATAATAGCTTTCACTAATAGATTAAAAGACTATAGTATCTACACTCATTAATAAAGCTAAAAAATGAAAAAGACTCGTCGGTTCTCTTTCTCTCGAGATAGATCATGACGTCGCCGCCATGAAAGACTTTGGAGATAGTATCACGGCGAACCTCCACCGTCTCACTCTTGCAGTCAAAATTGGAACTTATAGATAAAAGTTTTGAATGTGGTTGAAAATTGAAATTAGGGGTTTTGGTTGAAGATTTGGGGGGGGGGGGTTCGCTTCTTTGAGTTGCAGAATAGCTTACTCGTTGTTCTTCTACCAATCTTGTGACATTGATTTTTGGAAAGCAGTTTTGAAGCAAAAATCAGTGGTTCTTAGTATTTCATGAAGCATCTACAGATCTGGTGATCTTTTATTTTTGGTAAGCAATTTTAAATCTCGATTTTACATATCAAAAAACTCAAGAAGAGCTATGTGTCTTTTTGTCTCTTACATATCAGAAAATGTAAATTTTCATGGTTATCTATGTGTTTTTGGCTTGTTATAGTCATTTCTTGGTTCAAGTTTACTTCTTATAAAATCATCAGCTTCCAGTTATAAATAGAAACATTTACACCATAAGACACATTTACACTTATCAATAACACTATGAGTCACTTTCTTCTACTCACACACTTTTTCCTAACCATTTGCACAATTTCGTTAATTTTTCTAACTAGAGCAATCTATGGTGGTCCCCATTCTCTTCCCTATTTTTCGTTTCTTCTTTATCATTTAAAACAGAATTTGATCAAAAATTTCTATTGTAAAAGAATGGTCACCAAAATTGAAAAAGCGTATGGACGCCGTTCACGGTCACGTACTATAGATGTCGGACTACCCTTAGTCGATGAGCTATTCACCGAAATCTTCCACCACGACGACCTCCATCCACCGCGCTATTCTTCCTTCTCTATGGTCTTCTCTTCCGCGGTGTCCGTGATAAGCTAGTACTAACGTGATGGAGCAGCCGAAGAGCTTCGTTGACGGCAACTTCAACCCGCGAGCTCCAGTCATCCACAATACACATCAAGTCAAGTCATCTCCTCCTCGCCGTGGTCGTCTTGCTCTGGACCAGAATCATGGCCGCCGGAATCGTCATCACTTAAGTTGCAGATCGAAGATAAAGCTTCAATGGAGCAACAATGATGAACTTTTGATTAATTGCACATCTGGTCCTCCAATCTTTTTTATTCTCCAATTTGTCTCGAATTTCTAATTTTTTCAAGTTTGTTCACGATTTTTTCCTGAAATTTTTAATTGTGAAATCCAGACCAAGGATATATTCTGATTTTTCAACATGGTCTCTTTCATTTTGTTTAATTTCATTTATACCCTAGATGCTTTAGATTTGGAAATAAATTATTTTGATTTAATCTCATATTTCCAAATGTAATATATATATATATATATATATAAATTCATCTTAAAAACACAAGAAATTAGACAATGAGACATAGATCTAAATGAACTCCAACAATGTACTAATTAAAATCTCATATATCATAACTAGTGCAATATACAAATGAACTGGTGTACATGTAATTTTTTTAAACAATTGTACACGTGAACAATGAAATATATGTGTACATTGTGACGATATTTGAATGTGCAAATATTGAAACTTGTAAATGTATGTAACAAATTTTTAAGGTGTACATGTTAATCATTGCATGGCAACCACGGCGAGGAGGATTACATTGATATGAGCATGTTTTGACGGAAAGAGGAGGTCATGTCGAACACGAAGCGGAGGAAACTTGGTCGTGGTGGCACTCAGTGGTGGTGCTATTGTGGCGGAACATGTGAAGACGTACATTGTTTTAATAACATATGATGTACACATACGACGATGTACACGTGTACACACATAATCTATGTACACATATACACATGTACACATACACGTACTTACATATATGACCAATCGTAAATCTATGTACACATGTAAACTTGTACACATGTACACATACACATAAAACCAAAACGAAAAGTATACAAAGCAATGTATTTGGTTGTTCTAATATTCAAACCACCAATGTATGTTAAAACTTATTTGATGTACAAAATTACCTGTGTATTTGTGAGTTTTTGTAAAATAATGTACATATGGACAATCATATATATGTGTACACATTGATGATATTGGCGGTACAAATATTTAAACTTGCAAATGTATGTAAGAAAAATCTTTCGGTGTATACGTGAATCATTGTACAAGTGAACTGATGTGTAAATATGAATTATTGTACATGATAAAAGTGATTAAAAAGAGATTTTCGGTTTTGATTAAAAAAAGATTTAACAATTTTGCCTACAATTGTTATTTTGAACTGATGTGTAAATATGAATTTTTGGTTTTGGTTTTAATAGTGATTATATATATATATATTGCATTTGTGTGAGGTTAAAGTGTACATTTTTAATTTGGACTCAAATCAAAGGGATTAATTTATAAATCAGAAACTTATGGGGCATAAACAAAATTAAATAAATGACATGGATCATTGTTACAAAATTGGAAAATTGGGTTGGATTAGATTAATCTCAAGAAAAATTGGTGAAAAAACTTGAACATATTAAAAGTTTTAGACAAATCAGAGAATAAGTATATATGAGTTGGAGGACCAAATGTGAAAATAATCAAAATTTGACCATTGTTGCTCAAATCAAACATTCTCTTCAAGCTGTGAATGATAATGGCGATTTCGGTGTCCATAACTCCGGTCACGAGCATAACAACCACGGCGAGGAGGAGACCACTTGAGTTTGACGCGGATTGCAATAGAGCTCTCGGAATAGATTTCGTGGCTTAAAGTCGCTGCCAACTGAGCTCTCCGACTGCTCCGTCACGGTGTTGCTTCCTCAATCGACAATATAGCTCTCCAGAAACTTGCAACGATGTCATTTCCGTCATCACCGTTTTCGTTGCAAGCTTCAACCATCGTTACCATCTGCTAAAAAAATGGTGAAGAAGATGATATTAATGAGTGGACCCTACTAGTTACATTAAGTTACGTTTTAGTTAAAAAAAGAAGGGAATAAGTTAACAAAAAGTGTCTTAGGAGTTGAAAGTATCCTATAGAGTAATAAAAACTCAAAAAGTGTCTCAGAATGTAAATCACTCTTATAAATAAGGCTTGTTAACAAGTGTTCATTTACTCACATATGATATATCAGTAAGTGAGTGAGTGACTAGTGTCAGTGTAAATAGTAAATGCATCACATGTGTGGTGGTATTTCAAACTACTTGATTTGTTTTAACGTGGGAGAGTAGTAGTGGATGCTCTAGGATTCATCTCTAAGTTTCTTGTTTGTTATACTTGCTTTGTTCATTCTTATTTTGATTTTTAATTTCTGGCCGTGAGGTATCATAACTGAATCATGTTGAATTGGTGGTAAATCCCTTTGCTTGTGAACTTTTTGATTTAATAGAGTACATCATATGTTTAAATTCGTAGTCAAGATTGTTATTGTTTTTACTCGTTAAGATTTCAGATATTGCTAATGAAACTGTGTTGTGTTGATTTTAGGAACGATTTGTAAAATTTTAGGAAAGCATTCCAGGAATTTGGAAAAGTCATGATTTTAACAAAAAGTTCGGATTAACTCGTTAGGATTTCAAATATTGCTCGTGAAACTGTGGTTTTCGATTTCAGGTAGGATTTGTAAGGTTTTAGGAGAGCATTCCAGAGATCCGATAATAACTAAAAACTTTTTTTCCTTGGTTATGCAGGATAGGAATACGATGGAGATTCATTAAATTTCATTCTAGCATTGCCTAAGTTGAAGTATCATATTGGTTTAGAGCCGAGCCAAACAGTGTCGATAAACCAACACTCAGATGTTCGTTATATCGATACCGTTAAGAGGATTCTCAAACCTAAAGAGTTCAAGAGACGTTTATGAGACCTGATATCAACCTCAGTGAGAGGAATTTAAGATTATTAGGGAAAATACTCCAAACCTTCCTAACTAGAAGCATAATGACATTGAATAAAATGAAGAGTGGTTTCATTTTGGGCACAACCATTGACATGATGACTAGTCTTAAGTTTAGTGGAGAAGGAGAAGGACCACAAGAGGATACAGAAAATCAGAAATTTAAGTGGGACTTGCTGGAGGGTCCTCATACGGTAGAGTACATAGAAATGCAGCTCAGTGGCACAAGTGAAGAGTCTTCTGATGAGAAATCCTGCCTCAGAATGCTCCTCTTTATTACTACAAAGGATCTCAAGATTGAGGTGTCTTGTCCCCGATCCTAGATAGGATTGTCGAACGGACCATGGTGTGAGGAGATGCACCAGTCAGGTCATAAGACTGATACACTAAAAATCGGATCTTGCTACTGTCAAGTTAACAGTTGTAGTTGTAATACTTGAGATTCAATTCTAGAGGACCATTTTACACTATATCTTGAGATTTTAATTTCTTAGCTAAAACCTTCAGATTTAACAGAGAACAAGGTAAAATAACAGAGATCAATGTACGGTTTGAGCTGTTTTAAAATTGGAGAAAAGCTAGCCTAGGGTGATTAAACGGGTGTTAGATATCATTAAGCCACACAATTATTCAAGTTTGAATTAAGAACGAGCCCAGAACATAGATCAATGGCTAGAACAGCCCACTGTCGTGGCGCTTGTTCCTTTCAGAGAACAGCCCTAGAGACTAAGTTGTCGCTTGTTCCGAGTTCTGTCTATGAACAGTAACGATCAGGCCTACTCAGTTCATATTACACCCTAATATCTACTTTCGCTGATTAGGGATATAATACTTATTCTAAACAGATCAGGCAATCTATAACACGGTTAATGAATAGATGAAACCCTAGATCTAACATAAAGTGATCAGATTCATGCCAGCATTAAGTTAAGTTTAGAATAAAGACTATCAATGAACATACAACTTATTTGTGTGTAGCTTAATGAATCCAACACCCTAACACCCTAAACTAACAAGATCGACTACTCAGCAATCATGGCAATAAACACAGTAAGAAATACTGAATAATACTCCATAAATCGAAATCAAAAGTAAAAGTAGGGCTCAAGAAATCTTCTCTAATCGCGAGAACAAGGTGAAAATTCCTTTCTCCCTTACAAGTATTGAATCCAAACAAGTTTTTACTGAAAATATGAAATAAATCTGAGCTGAAAGAGTCTACCTCTGTTAATGGTCGTGTCTTCTCTTTTATAGGGTTTTGTGGCGGCTGGAAAGAGGGGGAATAAAATTAGGGTAAATCCCAAGAGAATCTGCAGTTTCCTAAAATATCTCCGCGGGTGCTTGATCACCGGGGTTGTTCTCCGGGACAGAATTCAAATTTATCCTTTTTCTTCATTTTTCCCTCCAAAGTTCCATAACCTCTTCTGTACCTGAAATGTCTCGAATAAAGCTGTAAGTACCCTATAAATGCATGAGAAAGATCAATAAATCACAATCAAAGTATGTTAAAAACACACTATATCAAATTCCCCCAGACTTAGATCTTTGTTTGTCCTCAAACAATTTCAAGCATTAGAACAAGCTAGACAGGACTCAAGGTGTGGGAACTCTCCTATTCTCAGTAACCATTCTTTAACCACAAATCTCTGAACCATACAAGCTGCATCTAGGACCGCACACCCTTACCAGAACACCCCTGACTGCTGTTCAAAATCGGCTCCATACTCTGTGTGTCAAACCTGCAATGTTACACCTTTCTAACAAAACTTCTTATATTCAAATTAAGAGTGACATGAGCATATCTTATCACAACACTAGACAGGGTAGATGACGCTAGGTATGAACAGGCTTTTTCTGTTTGTTGGGCTGCAAGTTTCAGTGGTTACCATTTTTTGTAGAGGAATGTAGGGGGTCACACAAAATTGTAAGAGAGGATGGATTCATTGATCTCCGCAGCCTAACTCGTTTTGCTTGTTCTCCCCACCTTGATCTCTCAAACTTGTTCCCCGCCGAAATGTTTTTCCCCAATCAGAGACACTATTTCTTCCTCTCTCAACCATCAATGGGAATTCAAATAACGTTTTTTTTTTTTTTTACTGATGATGATGAGAGGGCGAGAGAGGGTATTTACAAGTAATGTTTGGTGCCTCTGATGGTTCTGATGCCTTTCTTTTGATTTTCTAGGTCTCCTTGCTCCTTACTTCAGAGAACAGTCGGATGGTCTTTCTTATTAGCTTGTTCTCATCGAGTGCCTTGTTCTCTTCACCCTTGATCTTTCCGCCTTGTTCTCTTCACCCTTGATCTTTCTGCCTTGTTCTCTTCACCCTTGATCAGTGGTTCAATGCAGCAAAAATGAGTTAAGGCTGCGTTGATCCTTTCCTCTCCGACCCTTTTGCATAATTCTACACATATGACAATTAGAATAACAGAATGCATGAAGGTGGAACAAAGGTTATGGGTTTTAAAGGTGGGAACCAGCTAAAAATGAGCCAGCCACTCAGGAACAACAAGATGGATGAAAGGATAAGGAGTCCTGAGTGTGATCTCGTTTCCCTGCTCTAGTGCTGATCATTCTAAGCATTTCAGTCAAAATTAGGCTCAAGTTAGATGGAGTTAAGTTATACAGGTGTACCATTACAAGCAGAGGGCTTCTGGAGAACAAAGTGATGATGTCAGGGTGTTCCAAGTCCAAGTGTAGGTCTTTCGTCACTGCTAAGGTCACTGGATAAGATAACTAAAAGCACACAGTGGTTAAAAATAGAGTCCTAGTTCCCACAAAGTTGGACTGACTCAATAAATCACAGCAGACTCAATAAGTGCCTCCCCCAGACTTACTTCACACCATCTCTAGTGTGAAATAGAATCAAGGAAGGCCACCTTTTTTTTCGAGTCACTTACCTGGCAGGGAACAACCTCAGAGAACAGGGTCACCTTGTTCTCCGAGTTGCTTTGTTCTCCAAATGTGGTAACTCGGGTTTTTCTTGTTTAATCCTGAAACTAATAAAAGCAAAAACAAAAATCAGAAACAATAAAAACCTAAATTATATACACACCTACCAGTGGGTTGCCTCCCACCAAGCGCTTAGTTTAAGTCATTAGCTTGACTTGGTGATAGGGTTCAGTCAGGTTGAGCACGAGTGCTTGTTCCAAAACAAGCTCCACAATCAGACATATTCAGCTTCAAAACTCTACTCAACAACCCTTTTACAGCCGCTTCCCCTTTCTCTTTCAGCTCATGTGTGAGAATCACTCTGACTTTAGAGAATGGTTTAGATGAGCCTTTGCACTTTACCCCATACTCAATGGAGTTCTCATCACACATGCGAGGTGTCAAGATCATTGTAGGGTCACCCTTGACCCTTTTCTTCTGGACCTTTTCTTTCACCTTTGCATACCCACGGAGTTTCTTGGTATCAGTGTGAGGATCTCCATCCAAGACCAGCCGGCTCTCACCTTTATCGCTAAGCTCCCTTTTAAGATCAACCTTCATCTCATCTCCACTAACCAATGAGATGCAAGAGGCGTGCAACGTAGGGAATCTGGGAGGAACAACTTTATAGAAAACCTTCTTGTTGATGTTGGAGAATGATACCTTCTTATTAGACATATCGATGATTGCTCCCACTGTAGCCATAAATGGTCTCCCAAGGATCAAAGGCATCTCATAGTCCTTGCTCATCTCAATAATCTGAAATTCAGTATGCATAATACAATCCCCAACCTTGACAGGAATGTTGCGAATTGTACCATAAGGGACTGCTCTGGAAGAGTTTGCAAAAGCAAGAGTCATCTGAGAAGGCTCAACATCAACATTACCCAGCTTGTCTACAATCGCCTTTGACACAAGATTCACACTAGACCCAGAGTCACAAAGAGCTTCCTTGAATTTAACTCCTGCGATGGAACTTGGGAAAACAAACTTTCCAGGATCATCAAGCTTAGGTAATACCTTGGGTTCTGGCCTCAAAGATTCGATAAAGAGTGCTTCAATTTCCTCTTTAGTCTCTCTACAGTTTCTGAAGAACATATGCAATGGACGAATCTCCCAAGCATGTTCAAATGAGATATTTTTAGGAAGCATTCTCACCATCTTTCTAAACCCAACCAGCTGCTCTGCACTAATGGGATCCATCAGGTGTTTAGGTGGAATTGGATAGGGAACCTTAGGAACATAAACTCGAGCTGGTGGAGTCTCAACAGATTCACTTTGAGCAGTCGCTTCAGAGCAAGCAGGGTGCATTGTTCTCTCTTTTGCGCTCAAAGCAGTTTCAGCGAACAGCTGCTCTGTTGCATTACAATGCTCAACCCTGGGATTTTTATCTGTTTTTCCAGGGAGCGTTCCTTGCTGCCTCTTGACACTCTCAGCTGTTTGAGCGAGCTGTACATCGATATGCCTCATGTGGCTGCTCACAGTGTCATACTTAGTATTCAGCTCAGTGAACATGTTGTCCATCGTGTTGTTGATCTCTGTGGTAGCCTGGTTCAACGCCTTGACCTGAATCTGTTGACTCTGGAGCAGCTGATGCATCATGTTCCCTAAGACTTTGAGCTCATCCTACTGTCCGTTTGATGCTGCTTGAGCAGTTTGCTGATTGTTCTGCTGCTTATGCTGGTTCTGGTGTTGATCCTGGTTCTGGAAACGGTTCTGGGACTAACTAAAGACGAAGGTTTTTCCCTGAAAATTCTGTGGGAACCCTCTTTGCTGAGCAGCACCTTGAGCTTCATTGTTCTGGGCTTGATCCCCGGGGTTCTCTATGTTGTTGCTCCGGGAAGAGAACATGTTGGGGTTGTTCCCGTTGTTTGAGCTCTGGTAGTAGTTCCTGTTCTGAACATACCCTTGACCGTTGATGTAGAGCACTTCCTGGTGATCATCTCCTTTCTGCCCATTTTTTGCGGCCTGGTCCTTAGCTATCTGCTCAGGTGTAGCTTCCTCCATATACAAGACTTGACCTTTGTTGCTCTTGAGGAGCAGATCAACCTTGGCAGTGAGTTCATCTTTCCATTGAGCATCAATACTGTTGACTTTCTTGGAGCGATCAGTCTCTGGGTTCTTGTTGGCTGAGCTAGCAGCCATGTTCTCTATCAGCTCAAACGCTCCTTCAGTAGTTTGAGTCATAAAATCTCCCTTACTCGCGGAGTTCAAGGCATTGCGGAACTCCCAATCTACACCATCATAGAAAATTGCTAGAATGTAGTCCTGATCAAACCCGTTATGAGGGCACTCTCTGAGCATGTCATTGAATCGCTCCCATGCTTCATTAAAGGGTTCGTTGGAGTTCTGCTTGAAAGAGGAGATCTTGTTCCTAAGAGCAGTCGTTTTTGCCTTGGTGTAGAAGTGACTTAAGAAGGCAGCTCGAACCTGCTCCCATGAAGTGAGAGAGCCAGTAGGCAGTGATTTTAACCACCTTGACGCCTTTTCGGCAAGAGAGAACGGGAACAGCATACACTTGACAAAGTCAGGTGAAACCCCGTTTGAGCGAGTCATAGCACAAATCTCCTCAAAGGCTTCAATGTGTTCCATTGGTATTTCTGCCGGGAGACCATGGAACATCTTCCTTTGCACCAGAGAGATCATGGAGGCCTTGATCTCGAAATCTTGCCGAGCACAGGGTGGAGGAGCAATGGCTGAGCGAGTGGTTGGAAAGTTGCGAGGAAGATTCCTCTCTCCAATCCGAGTTGGTTGCTCCTGTTGTTGCTGCTGAGCAGCCGCTTGTTGAGCTTGCAAGGCCTGTTGCATCTGCTGCATCTGCTGTTGCATCAGAGCCATTGCAGCAGTGAGATCATGCTCATTGTTGTGATCGCCCATGTTGGCGTGAGTAGGTCTTGATTGAGTTCGGATGTTCCTTTCTAATCTTGCGAGTTCTTTATTGCTGAGGGTGATTAATGGACTTGAGGTGTTGCTTCGAGTATTTCTACTTGACATACACCTTGAACATCACCTGAAACAAGAAAATAGAGCAAGTTAGATGTTTTAGACAAAGTATAAAACTAAGAAAATATAGGTAAAAGCTGGTCCCCGTCGCAACGGCGCCAAAACTTGATACACTAAAAATCGGATCTTGCTACTGTCAAGTTAACAGTTGTAGTTGTAATACTTGAGATTCAATTCCAGAGGACCATTTTACACTATATCTTGAGATTTTAATTTCTTAGCTAAAACCTTCAGATTTAACAGAGAACAAGGTAAAATAACAGAGATCAATGTACGGTTTGAGCTGTATTAAAATTGAAGAAAAGCTAGCCTAGGGTGATTAAACGGGTGTTAGATATCATTAAGCCACACAATTATTCAAGTTTGAATTAAGAACGAGCCCAGAACATAGATCAATGGCTAGAACAGCCCACTGTCGTGGCACTTGTTCCTTTCAGAGAACAGCCCCGGAGACTAAGTTGTCGCTTGTTCCGAGTTCTGTCTATGAACAGTAACGATCAGGCCTACTCAGTTCATATTACACCCTAATATCTACTTTCGCTGATTAGGGATATAATACTTATTCTAAACAGATCAGGCAATCTATAACACGGTTAATGAATAGATGAAACCCTAGATCTAACATAAAGTGATCAGATTCATGCCAGCATTAAGTTAAGTTTAGAATAAAGACTATCAATGAACATACAACTTATTTGTGTGTAGCTTAATGAATCCAACACCCTAAACTAACAAGATCAACTACTCCGCAATCATGGCAATAAACACAGTAAGAAATACTGAATAATACTCCATAAATCGAAATCAAAAAGTAAAAGTAGGGTTCAAGAAATCTTCTCTAATCGCGAGAACAAGGTGAAAATTCCTTTCTCCCTTACAAGTATTAAATCCAAACAAGTTTTTACTGAAAAATATGAAATAAATCTGAGCTGAAAGAGTCTGCCTCTGTTAATGGTCGTGCCTTCTCTTTTATAGGGTTTTGTGGCGGCTGGAAAGAGGGGGAATAAAATTAGGGTAAATCCCAAGAGAATCTGCAGTTTCCTAAAATATCTCCGCGGGTGATCAAGGCTCTGCTTGATCACTGGGGTTGTTCTCCGGGACAGAATTCAAATTTATCTTTTTTTCTTCATTTTTCCCTCCAAAGTTCCATAACCTCTTCTTTACCTGAAATGTCTCGAATAAAGCTGTAAGTACCCTATAAATGCATGAGAAAGATCAATAAATCACAATCAAAGTATGTTAAAAACACACTATATCAAAGACCTAAAGACAAGCGTATCATGGTCCGTGAGAATGGTTAAGGGTATCAGATAGCTGAGTCTTAACAAAAATGGGAAGGATGGAAGCTAGAGCTGGTGGAAGCTGGACAAGGTCCGGATGAAGCTCAACTAGCTAATTGGAGCTCGAAGGTAGTTCACATAGTGTAAGCTAGCTCACTTGAGCTGGAGTACTAGCTCACCCAGCTGAGGCAGCTAGCAATCAGCTCATCTCAGCTTTGTGGAGTGTTATGGTCCGGGCCAGTGGTGGTCGGGTCATGGACGGTCATTGGGTCCGGTTTGGTGTGACATGATCCACAAAGGGTTTATGGGTCATGGAATGGTACGTAGGGCTTGGTAACTGGACTTGCCTATTTCCAGACAGCCCACACGCCAAGAAGAGCAGTTGGGACAGCCTTAGGCGAAAAGGTACAAAAGAGACAGTTTGTGCATGTTCTCTCATCCGGTCGTGCCTGTTCGCCTAGGGGAAGTTGGCGTGGCCTTTCTCTATAAATATAGAGTGTCTGGCACAAAAAATGGCACAAAATTTCTGAGGGAAAACTCTGCCAAAATCGTACCAGAAAGAAAGAGAGATAGAGACCGGCGGTTAGAGAATCATACAGTGTGTGTTGGTGATTGTCTGTTCCAGTGGGATTCAGGCTGTGGGAAGATCAGGCAGGACTGATGGAAACCAGACAGAAGGAAAAGGATAAGGAGAAGGACTTGGCCCCATGGGAACGCACGCCTAAGGTTAGTGATGCTAACCACAGACCATCCCCCATGGTTGTACCAGATGGGTTTTTGTGGTCGATTGTGTTGGTTGCATCCATTTCCATTTTACTTACTGATCACTCTCTCTTCTTCTATATTCTGATGGTGTCTGTGGATTAGACTCAGTGGCACTGAACCAAGGCCTTGGCCGGTTCAGTGGGACAATCCATAGGCTTTGGCCAGACTGTTTGGTCGAGATCTAGTAGTTCCTGGAGAAATTATTGAGATACGATTATGACAATCTCTTAGTGGGGATTTATCTTAAATTTTATTTAGTTTAAGGGAATTGATTTGATGATGGCCACTTTGGACCGGTTTGACTGATCATGGTCGAGATCTATATGATCGAGGCCGGTTCTGCCAACTCTGATTAAGGGATTCTCTTAGTTGGGAATTATCATGAATTTTCATGAATTTTAATTAGTTTTTGGGCATTTATTTGAGTAGGTCAGATTGGGGCCAGAGATGTGTTTTTAGGATATGAACCATGCTTTTCTAGATCACTTGCTAAGTTATCGGTTTATATATTGATTTGTTGTGATTATGTAGTTTCAGGACCTGTTCAGGATCGTGGTAAAGCCAAGGAACCATGAGGACTCAAGCCAAGGATGGATGTGTGATGTGTTTGGGTAGAATAGATATGATGAACTTATGATAGCCTAGTGTGCAAACTGATTACTCTGTATGGATCACATTTACATATCTATAAAATATCGATTTGCCCTTATATGAAATGAATACTGATGTTTGAATGTATGAACCTCAATTGTTGAAAATACTTAGAAAAATTAATGGACTTAAAACCGGACATAAAGGAATCAAACTGAGTAGGATTGGTTAAGTGGGACTGCGGTCTGGTTGGATTGAGGAATCCAGGATCGGGTCTTACATGAGGTTTCCTTTGGATTATGTGAAGAAAGCAAAAGATATTGATGCCTTGATAACATATTCATGGGAAAGAGAAGTTTATACCATGCTGCTCAAATAATTAAGAGAGCAATGAACAAAAACCTCGACAAAAAAAAGTACTGGCATGGATTTCCTTTAGCCTTCCATGTATGGATACTAGAGTCAGTTTCTTTTGCTACAGTCTGCCTTCAGCACGGTGATTCCTATTCTGGAGGTTCAGCTGTCCACACCTACTTTCTTGTGTGAGAAATACACTTATACAACATTTCCATCAATGGGAGAGCTTTTAAAGTTTGAATCTAAAGAAAATATAAGTTTTTAGAATGCCTTGTTTTTTTTCTTGGTTTTAGCTAAAAGTCACTTGCATTCTACCTTTTATTCCCCAGGATCAAGAAGATGATGTTTCCATGGAAAACAAACCTGATAAAGATCTAGATACAGTGGCATATTTTATCCAAGAAAGGATATAGGTTTAAATTTTAAGATTGGAGAAATATGTCAGAAGACATATATGATGATTGTTTCGAAATATCGGGAAAATCTCATGAATTTTGAAATGTGGAAAAACAATTATCGAGGTAATGGAAAATAATTTCAAGAACATGAAGGATCCAATGTCCTTGTTGGAAGAAGAGAACAAGGTGCTGAAAACCGTGTGTCAGAATTAGAGAAACGACATTGAATTACTTAAGATGAAACTCTTGACAATGAAATAATTATTTTGAAATTGAAGTTGAATGTATTTCTCTATGTGATCTCCTACAGTTGTTTTTGTTTTATAGGTTGATCCACACACTTGGAATCATGTTTCTTCACCTAATTTAACACAAAACGCATATACTCGTTTTTCTTTTACTTTTGGAGTTTTCAAGTAGTTTTGGAAGCTTTTGTACATATTCATGATTGCTTTCCTGATTTTTGTAAAATAACACAAAGCCATCGAATGAGACACATGCCACTTTAATTTTTCCACAGAATGGGACTCATTTTTTCCCTCTAATGTGACACAACACATATATGCTCAAATCTTGTTTTAGATTTGGAGTTTTCAAGTGGTTTAGGAAACTTTCGTACATATTCATGTTTGCCTTCCTGATTTTTCCAGGGCGATATAGAGCCATCGAATGAGACGCTATCCAATCCAAATCAAGCAGGAGAAAATCTTAACGATTAGATTAGATTTATTCTGAAATTTTGTTGAATGTAATTTGGAAGAAAAACTATTGGTATTTTATATCATTATGAACATGTTTTCTATGATACTGTAGAACCTATGATTGAGGTCATTTCACCAAACAATGCTAAGGTAAACACAAGTTTGTTGGGTCGACGAGCTATTTCTCTACGAGAACTATCATATATCATCAGATCCCCACCAAACTATGACCTAGTGTCAAATCTCCATTATTTGAAAGTTATAAACATATTTCTCCACGAGTTAACATTTCTGAATGTATTTTTCCCCGAACCGATACTTTGAAACTTAATTATCCATAGACCATGGTTTTAATTGGTTTACTCTTAACCAAATAGTTTAAACCGACTAAATCAAACCAAAATCATTTTAAATTTTTTTTATTAAATAATATTGTTTCTCTTCTTGTTTAAATTTCAAATATATAGATTTTGAATTCAAAAAAGCTTTCCTATTTCTTATATATTTTTGCATTTTTTAAAAGTTCAAAAAAAACTTTACATCAAGGTTTTATGTTTACAAAATTTAATAAAATTACAATTAACAAATAAGCTTACTAGATTTTTGAGTTTTTTGAAATTTGAAAGCAAAAAATAAATTTTGATAAAAGTATACGTCTAGAATCTATGTTTTGTTCAATTTTGACGTAAATCAATTTTTTTATCAATAACATAAAGTTATAAAATTATCGATATTTATTAATTTTACACACAACGCCACAATTTAATAACTTTCAAATCTTGACGTAAGTTTTTTACCAAATTTTTTATTTTCAAATTTTAGAAAAAAATGCAAAAATTAATAAGCTTATTTTTATTTTAATTTTATTAATTTTTTTAAATATAAAATCTTGATGTAATTTTTTTTTAATTTTTTTAAAATGCAAAATATTTTTAATAAAAACTATAATTTACAATTGTTGAATTAAATTTACAAAACCAATATTTGTAAATCGTTTAAAAGTTATTAAATTGTGGTGTTGTAAGTAAAATTAATAAATATCCATAATTTTATAAATTTTTATGTTATTGATAAAAAAAATTAATAAGTCAAATTTCAACAAAACATATATTTTGACATATACTTTTATCAAAATTTATTTTTTTTCTTTCAAATTTCAAAAAACCCAAAATTTTAATAAGCATATTTGTTCATTGGAATTTTATTAAATTTTGTAAACACTAAATCTTGATGTGAATTTTTCAAAAAAAAAATTAAAAGCCCAAAAATATAAAAAAAATTAGGAAAGAATTTTTGTATTCAAAAAATATATATTTTGAAAATTAAACAAGAAGAGAAGCAATATTCTTTAATAAAAATTGTTTAAAATGAATTTTGGTTTGGTTTAGTCGGTTTAAACTATTTGGTTAATAGTAAACCAATTGAAACCATGGTCTATGGGTAATTAAGTTTCGAAGTATCATTTCGAGGAGAAATACATTCAGAATTGTTAATTCGTGGAGAAATACGTGCATAACTTTCAAACATGGTGATTTGACACTAGTCATACTTCGGTGGGGATCTGATGTTATATGATAGTTCTCGTGTGGAAATATCTCGTCGAACCCAAGTTTGTTTTATAAATTTAACCGTAGAAAGCCTTTAACTACTTCTTCTTCTCTCTTTTTTTCTTACAGGAGAATACACAAGTTGTAGATAACACACCTACCTCTCCAATATCTCCACCAATTCTTGATGAAATCATAGGGAAAAATTCATAAAAATACACCAACTAAATTTCATTAAGTTTTTTAATACCCAAACTTTTTCGCTACCCAGTTTAATACTCCAAATACTTAATTTTCATTTTAATATAAAAACTTTTAAACTATGTCCATTTTAATACCCAAAATTTATTTATTTTAGTTAAAATAATAATAAATTTCAAATGAAAATTAAAAATTCTCTAAAATTTACAAAACAAAATCTCAATTTTTTTAATTTTATTGTATGTTTGAAAAATAAAATTAACTAAAATTTTAAAACCTTAAACTTTGTAATGAAATTGTTTTTTAAATATTTAATTTAGTTTGTTTTCTTAAATAGAAAACAAATTTATTTTTTACATTCAAAATTATTTTTTAAAAATTTTGAAATTTTCATTTTAATTTATTTACCTTCTTTCCTAAAGTTTTTCATATTTTCTCTTAGATTTTGGAGATTTTTAAATTTTTGTTTAAAATTTATTAATATTTTTAATTAAAATAAATAAAGTTTGGGTATTAAAATGAGTAGACTTCTAAATCTTTGTATATTAAAATGAGCAAAATAATTAGTTGGAGTATTAAACTGGATAGCGAAAAAATTGGATATTAAAAAGCTTAATGAAATTTAGTTGGGGTATTTTTATGAAATTTTCCCAAAATCATAATAATGAAGTAAGAAAGTATTTTATTTTGATATTTTCTAACTAAATCTCTTACAGTTTTTTTTTATCATACATGCTGAACCACAGACTGGGACTTAAGTTCTTTCTCCTAATGTGACATAACACGTATATGCTCGTTCTTCTTTTACTTTTGGATCTTTTTAGTAATTTAGGAAGTCTTTGTACATATTCATGATTGTCTTCCTGAGATTTACGACAAGTTAGTTTTCATATATTTAAAACTCCTTTCATAGCTACATCTTTTTTCACAGAAGAATAGACAAGTTGTGGATAACACACATCCCTCTCCAATGTCTCCACCAATTGGTGATGAAAATCAGAATACTTAGGCAAGAAAGTATATTTAATAAAAAAAAATATTTTCTCTACTTAAATCTCTTACAATTTAATTTTGTCTTATAATGTGAACCACAAACTGAAAATCAAGTTCTTACTTCTAATGTGATACAACATGTTTTCAAGTAATTTAGGAAGCTTTAGTTCATATTCATAATTACCTTTCTGATTTTTTATGCAAAGTGGCACAAATCCATGAAATGAAATGCCATCCAATCCAAATCAAGCAGAAACAAATCTTGACGATGAGGTAAGTTTATTTTGAAATTAAATTAAATTCCTTATTTTGCAAGAGAAACTATTTATATTTATGTCAATATAAATATGTTTTTTCAGGATACTACAGAGCCTATGACTGATATCATTTCCCAAACATTTCAAAGACACCACCCCTTACTCAACAAATACAACCTCTAATTCAGACAAGACCTATAGATTTTTCAGAAACAAAGAAGGTACGCTTCGAATTTAAAAATATTTAATTAATATCCAACCAAGATCAAACAGTTGATGTTACTAAATCTACATTTTCACATACTAGAGAAAGTAGGCTTCCAACTCTCTTTGAAATCGGCGCTGATGTGGAGAATGCATCAGATGATGACACTACTTGTCGAATATGGTATCAATGAAATGTAGTCAAAACGAATGTGTGTGATGGGGTGGAGAAGGTGACAATTGAGTATTCTGTTCGAAGACCAAAAGAATCAGCAAAACAAAGTTCTAGAAAGTGTATACATTGACAGAATCCGTCCTCCACCACCAACTACTGACCAAAGAGCTGGAAATCGAAAAGTTTCACGGTGATCGATAATGTGGAGGGATATCACAATAACGGCTGGTGCAGTGGAAAAATAAAAATGATTGTTTTGGTTAATAAACATATTATATCTTTCTCAATAGTTCTATGGAAACAATTCAATTCAAACCTTTTAATTTGCACTTCCATAGGGAATAGGTTGATGAGGTTTGGAAGATGGTAGATAAGGTAAAACATATGCCTTAGATAACGCACGTAAATTATAATTAAAATAATTTTTTGATATATCTTTTTTTCAAATGGAATTAGGTTATTTCAGAGGAGAATCACAGACAGAAAGTCAGTATCCTAGTTAACAAGATCATGTAATAAAGGTATGAAATCAAACACAATATAATTGTTGTACATTTTTTAGGAAGGTATTCATGAATAAAGAGAAAAGGTTCCTAATTTTTGAACTTCTAACATTTTGTATTTGTATTCTTATTTGTTTTGTTAAAGGAGAAGGCTGATAAGAAAACAAAAAATTGTTGGCTCATCAAAATAGTCTTGAAAAGGGATTATAACTTTTGTAAGACAGAGCGATATGGAGCAAAAACGATCTAGAGATACAAGAACTCCATTCAAGTCAAAGAGAAACCTTGCTTAACTGTAACACCTGTGGTTATCCCTTCAGTTGATCCGTTTTGACTCATGTCGTTCATAAACTTCCATGGCTTCAAAATTGGATGGCATTATAGAGAATACATGAAGTGTAAGCATGTTTATGTCCTTGTATATATATTCTTAATTTATTTACAAGAGTTCTAAGTGATACTTGTATTTTATCAGCTACATGTCATTATCAATCAATGCAATACAAAAAGGAAAGATTTCTTTCAATACATTGAATATTGAGAAATAGATCTTACAAAAGAGGTAATTTGTTGAAAACATACTTCATATCCTGATAATTCTTTGACAAATTTTATTTGACTTTTTTGGCAGCACAAAGACAGAGCATTTGCAATGCTAAACTCCAGAAGAATTGAGCAGGCTACTTGGTTCCACAATAACATGCTTCCAAAGGTGTGCTCTACCTGTCACATTCTTCAAAACATTGTGGTACTATAATGTGGTTTTCAACAAACTACATATAAAAGGTAAAAGAATATTTTCAAATGGTCAAAAAAACTTGTGAGAGGGAAAAACATCCAATGAAGACATGAGGTAAATATGTTGAAGTTATATATGGTGATATACCTGGAAGAATGAGAAATCAATGAATTGAGATGGCGATAAACTTGAAGAAGAGAACAATCATACTCTATCATTGTGGTGTTCCTACCGAAGACATAAACATTGATATTCCTCAAGTGGAATGGTTGGCAGGTAAAACCCTTTGTGTTTGATTAAATTTCTTGGCCTGATATTTGCAGTTGGTTATATCTTTTTCTTCCAAAACATGAATGTTTAACTAAGTGTATGATTTTGGATTGTTTGTGGTTTGGTTTTCGTACTGGCAGTGTTGATTCCTGCCTTGATGTTGGAAGTTGTGGGTGAAGAGATTAATAAAAAGAATTTGGTTTCATTTCAAGTTGAGAAGGAAGAAGGTAGACCAAGGACAATTTTTCCTTTCAACGGTGGTCTCTTTGTTGTCAATATGCTCGAATGCCATTCATTGAAAATGGAGAACATATCCAAGATTAATGATGAAAATGCACCGGACATAAGGAGAAGCCTGTCTTGTCAGTTCTTTGACCAATTTGTGGATAGAAATTTTGGACAATGAGAAAATGCAGATGTTCAAAATATTCTTTGTTTAGTTAAGACAATGTTTTTAACCTTTTTTGTTATGAATGTTGAATTGGTCATGTTCTTGAAGTTTCATAACTAGATTGTAAGGAAATAAATTAAGATATTTATTTTGTTTATGTTGCTTATTAAGGTTTCTGAATGTAATAGGAAAGCATGTTACACATTATGGATGAGTTTCCAAAAAAAATATTATAGATGTTGGAAAGCATGTGAAATGTTTTGGATGAGTTTCCAAAATAATATATTAGTGTGTTTCTATCTAGCAAAATTTTAACCAATAAATGAAATGAGATCAAAAACTAAAGATTTGATATATACCTTTTGGCAAGTTTTAAATTGTGATGTAGAATTGTATAAGAAAAAAAAAGAAAAATTTGCATGTTCCACGCATCGAACCCGATAACTCTCAGAAAGGGAATAATAGTGTGCATCCACTAGGCCAAGGGTGTTATATCTTTATGTTATTGTAAGTAACACAATATATTCAACAGCTTTCTATTCTGATTCTGAGGGGACTCGAAGGCGGGGGCATGTGACTTTCAAGTATAGTAAGATTAGTGGTTTAGCCGCTAGACTACGGTGAATCGCCGGTTGCAATCACAGCACAAAATTATTTAACCCTAAATTATATATTATAGATGTTGGAAAGCATGTGATATGTTTTTGATGGGTTTCCAAAATAATATATTAGCGAGTCTCTGTTTAGCAAAGTTTTAACTAATAAATGAAATGAGATAAAAAAAACTAAGCATTTGGTTATCTACATTTTTGGGAAGTTTCAAATTGTCATGTAGAATTTTCAGAGAAAAAAGGAAATGTGATCAAAACATAAAACATAAAACATAAATTTTAAACATAAAAGTATTTAAACATAAATTCTATACTATGTATGTAAGCAATTGACATGTTTTGGATTGATTTCGAAAAACAATACATTCGAGTACAAAAAACCATAATCTTTGGTTTCTCCACCTCTCGACGACGCTAGAGATAAATCACGGCGAATCTCCAACCGTCGACACTTTTATCGGTCAAAAGTCGAACTAAGACATGTAAGTTTTAAGCGTTTCTGATTCAAAACTGAAATTAGGGTTTTTGGTTGAAAATTTTGGAGTTTCACAATCAATGCTTAATGTTAGCTTGTTTTTCTACAAATCTCTGGAGTTTGATTTTTGGCAAGCTATTTTGAAGCATCTACAAAAATATCGGAGGTTCTTGGTGTTTCAAGAACCATCTTCAACTCTCATGACCTTGATTTTTGATAAGCAATTTTAAATCTCCCATGTGACATAGAAATATAAACATCAAAAACTCAAGATGGTTCTTGGTGTTTCATGAACCATCTTCACCGTTTGCTTGTGATCTTATTAATTTAATGGAATCCATTGTATGTTTAAGTATATAGTCAAGACTGTTCTTCATTTTACTTGTTTGGTTTTCGCAAATTGATATCTTTGGTAGGTTCGTGAATTTGCTCATGACATTATTAGTTGCTTGCTTTTGGTCGTGAAATTGTGTGGTTTTGTTGATTTTAGGAAGGATTTGTAAAGTTTTAGGAAAGCATTCCAGATGATTCGATATAAACAAAAAAAATTATTTGCTTCGTTACCCATGATAGCAATAGAATAGGAGATTCATTACCTTTCAGGCAAGCACTGCCTAAATTAAAATATCATATTGGTTTAGAGCCGAGCCAAACAGTGTTGATAAACCAACATTCATGTGTTGGTTATATCGATATCATTAAGAGGATTCTTAAACCTGAAGAGTTTAAGAGAATCCAAGAGACTTTTATTGAACTTGTTATCAAGATCAGTAAGAGGAATTTAAATTTATCAGGGAAGATACTCCACACCTTCCTCACTGAAGCATCACGAAAGTGAATAAAAATGAAACATAGTTTCATTTTGGGTCTCAGCTATTGAAATTCTCCATTAGGAAGTTCCACATGATGACTGGTCTTAAGTGTAGTGGAGAAGGATAAAGACCTCAAGAGGATACAAAAAATCAGCAGTTTAAGTGAGACTTAATAGAAGGTGGTCATACGCTAGAGGACTTAGAAATGCAGCTCAGTGGCACAAGTGAAGAGTCTTTTGATGAGAGATTCTGCTCGAAATGCTCCTCCTTACTGAGAGCATACTGCTACAAAGGAGCTGAAGATTGAGGTTCCCTTTGGATTATGTGAAGAAATCACAAGATGTCGATGCCTTGATGACATATCCATGGGGAAGAGAAGCTTATACCATGCTGCTCAAATAAGTTAACAAACCTGTAGACAACAACCTTGACAATAAATATGACTTGAGGGCTTCAATTTAGTCTTCCATCTGTGGAAACTAGAGTCGATTTCTTTGTACAGTATGCTTCAGTACAATTATTCCTATTTTGAAGGTTTAACAATCCACACCTACTTTCTTGTGTGAGAAATACATTTATACAACATCTCCATCGATGCCAGAGATTCTAAAGTTTGAATCTAAAGAAACTGTAAGTTTTTACATTGCCTTGTTTTGTTTCTGTTTATTTTGCTTCTTCTTTTTAAACTAGCTCATTGTTTTTTTTTGGTTTCAGCTGAAGGTCACATGCATTCTACCTTCTATTCCCCATGATCCCAAAGGCGATGTTTCCATGGAAGACAAACTTGATAAAGATCTGGATACAATGGCAGATTTATCCAAGAAAGAATATAGGTGTAAATTTGAAGATTAGAGAAATATGGACATATATGATGATTATGAAGAAATAGGAAGATTTTCACCGTTTGGAAATGTGGAGATGGGTCAAGCATCTTATTCAAATGAGAAGTCTGTCATTTCAAAGATTAACATAATCATGGAAATAATGGAAGACAATTTCAGGACCATAAACTCTTGCTTGTCTTTGATGGAAAAAGATAACAAGGAGCTAAAAGCATGTGTGTCAGAGTTAGAGAAACGACAGAAAGTGACTTCAGATGAAACTCTTGACCATGAGGTAATTTTATTTTGAAATTAAAGTTGAATGTATTTTCCTATGTCATCTCTTACAATTTTAGTTTGTCTTATAGGCTGATCAACACACTTTGAATCATGTCTCTTCTCCAAATTTGATACAAAACGTATATTGACATGCGTGTTTTTATTTTTCTAACAAGGTATACATATCCTAAACAAATCCACAGCGAGACATGACACACAAAATATTTCTTATTTCTAAAGATTAAGTTATGTGAATATATATATTGAAGGCAAACAATCAATTAAGGAAATGTTTATTTTCAAGAAGTAGAGATACAATATTGAAATATGTTAATAATGCAAATATAGAAATATTCTAATAATGCAAATATGGAAATATTCTAATAAACTAACTTGATGCAAATGTAAATATGCTAGATCTAGGGTTTCAAACATAATGGATTATAGTGGATAAGAAGCACATACATATAAATATATTAGAACTCAAATATTAACTATTCTGACCCTTTTAACTCCAACTCTCGTATGCGAGTAAAAGGAAAGACCATCGATCGACAACTATGGCCTGATGTCGATCGACGGTGAAATCAGAAGGAATTGTGAACGAGATTTGATAAGTCTACCGGAATTATTAGATCAGCTCTCGCATGCGCCTAACAGCCTAGTTCAATGGACTTTATACTGGGACATAATCTACTCTCGTAGTTGTCCATGTACTAGTTTCGAGATCCTAGTTAGCTACTCTAGAATGCAAGCATTAGGCACAACTTAATTGATGAATATTAACTTAACTAGCAATCCTACTTTTGGGCTAATCCATGATTGCTATCATTCAACCCTAAATATAGTTGATGACTTCTCAGACATAATCAAAGAAAGAATAATAGTCTAAATAAAATGCATAGATAAAATATTGGGGTTCCAATACAAATCTCCCTAAGGAGTTATGAATCTTCTCCCCTATAAAATAAGAAATATAATAAAACTTTTCTTAGTATAACAACCACACCATTCATGCTCTCAATACATAAGCATAAATATAAAAACCCTAAAACCTAGGTCAAAACTCGTCCAGGGCATTCTTGTCTTTTGTCTTCTAAACTTGGGTTTTTCAATCGGCTGTCTGCGAGTTGGGCGTCGATCGATGGCAAGTGTGCAGCATCGATCTACCTTGGTCTTTCATCATCAATCGACTCCAAAGCTGTGTCGTCGATCGACGACAATCTTGTACTTCGACTCCTCAAATAGCCAGCTACATATTCTCCTCCTCTAAATGCTCCAACAGCTCCAAGTATCTCCATTTATCTCCAAAACTTTCCTGAACTTGTAAATACTCTAAAACATATCCTAGACATAAATAATAGACCCTAAATAGAACCTAAAACATGGCCTAAAACTGGTAATAAATAGGCTATATCAACTCCCCAAGACTTAACCTTTTGCTTGTCCTCAAGCAAACTAAGCCTGTGAAAGAGGTTTTGAAAAGTGGAGACTCACATAATGTCAAAATATAATTGTCACCTTACTTTGTTGCAACCACATCCTATCAAGTCAATCACAGAGAAACTTTATATACCTTATCCTAGTATACCAACCAAATCCAGTCTACCAATAACTTAGCAAATACTAGTCTGACTCACCCCTCTACTGATTTCATTTCTTTGCATAAAATAAAAGTGTAGGCTTTACCTTGGGAGTATCAATCAAAGGACACATGGACTCTACCCCTGCAAGTATTTGAAAAACTAGGCACAAAGTCTTTTCAGATTCCTTTCTTCCCCCTTTTCTCTCTGAATCTTTTCAGATCTCAAACTTAATGAACAGTGATGCTGATACAATCCATCTTGCCATCTTATTTTTGATTTTTCTCTTCTTTTTTCCTTTCTTTTCTTTTATTTTCTTTTAATTTTTGGGAAAAGTTATAGGAAAATAGTGGAGTCATCGGTAATGTATCTACCCCTCGCTTCCAACAATGTGTGATAATTCCTCCGAATTAGAATAATGTGGTCATAGGTAATTTACCTACCCCTCTGCATCTCGGGAAGTCATCTCAATATTTGAAGCTATTAGGTAGATGCTGAAGAGAAAGAGAGAAGGGAACCAAAGGTGCAAAGACTTGTACCTACAGACTTGCAGAAGGATTTCGATCCAGTGTATACCAAGCCCCAAAGCAAGCAGATAATGTCAAGATTAGTGTTGGAAATCAGCTTTTGTTCCTTCAAACTTTCTAAGCAAGTGTGATATAGTGGTAGGATGATCCACTTTGTTATCTCTAGTAATCTCTGCAATAACCTTTTAAAAATTGTGCTTAAGTGTGGTTAGTCAATAATAAATCTTGATTATAATCCCCTTCTTGACTCAATAAAACTTTTTGTAAAACTTATATATATATATAGTAAGTAAAGCTCAAAAAAATCAAATAGCGTCTGCGAACCTCCCCCAGACTTAAATTAAACTGTCCCTAGTGTAATCCGTCCCAGATTGGTTAGCAAAAATTAAATCATAAGTAAATAGATTAAGTCAAAAGTCAATACCAGACTCTGTAAAAGAGTATTGATCGATGGTAGGCATGTATGGTCGATCGATGGTCGCGATCTAATATCGAATGATGGTGCCTCTGTGGTGTCGATCGATGGTGGACTCAAGCATTCTATAAAACAAAGTAAAACTCAAAATAAGTAGTAGTATAAGTAAAAACTAAATAAAAACCTACTAAACAGTGGCTTGCCTCCCATTCAGCGCTTGGTTCTAGTCTTAAGCTCGACGTTTTGAACTCTCTGACTAATATGAAGTTGGATTAACACTTGGAAAATAAGTGTCTACATCTTCTTTGCTCTTCTGAAACCATGTACTAATGAAGCTCCTTATTGCCTCATCTCCTCTGGTGGTTCTCATTCCCTGTAACCGTTTTGGCAAATGCCATGGAATGCATTCCTTCTTGTAGTTTCTCAATACTGCGCTGTAGCATTCTAAGTCTGGCAGTTGTAGTCTCTGATAAATCATTCAATTGCTGAGAAATATCTTCCTTCATCAGGCTCTGAAAAAAGCAATCTCATCGAACCTCTCTTCTAATTCTATTTCTGTTGTGGTCTTCTATTCGTTGGCTTCGATGTTGATCGATGGCCTGATGTTACCGTCGATCAATGCAAGTCTGTTTGCCCCAATCGCATGCTGTCTCTGAACAGTATCCAAATCTTGCTTCATCTCATACATGCAGGCAATCAAATTGGTGAGACAGTTGTCTATCGGATAGTAGAGACATCATCCAACCTCTTGTAGAAATCATCCAGTGACATCCCTTGAGCTCTGTAGATCTCATGCAAAAGATCATCAATCTCTTCTCTGCTGCATGTTTGTTGATCCTTCCTAGACATAGCGATCTTTGGTGCATGATCTGGTAAACATATGTAGCTCTGCTCTAACAAATTAGCTCTCTCTAGAACTGCTTTGATGTCTTCAGTTTGCACATTCACTACCCTTCTGTATGTAGCTTGTGCATTACCATTCTCATCTCTATAAATTTCGTACTCATCTTTATTTTCCCAGCGGAAAATTCTGTTGCCCTCAGTATCAAAAGCTCTCGTACCTTGCTCGAAGCGCCAATCGATCGATGACCTGATGTTGATGTCGATCGATGGTGGAAAGTTGTAGGCATCAGAAGGACAAAACTTGTGTACCTCTGGAAAGGGTCTGTCGATCGAGGGCAGATTTATTCTTATAAATTTCTTAATAAACATTATGATCAATCATGGAAAGGTACAACCTGTTTTTCCTCATGTCACATATAGCTCCCACAGTGGCCATGAAAGCTCTTCCAAGTAACAAAGCAGAATTCCAATTGATCTGGATATCCATCACATGTAAGTCTATCGGGACTAAGACATCCCGAATCTGCAGTGGGACATCTCTACAAATACCTCCTGAATCGACTCTGGAGCAATCAACAAAGATGAAGAAATCCCTGGAAGGCTCCACTCTCAGATTCATTTTTTCTGTCATAGCTCTGGGTATGATGCTCACCGATGACTCAATGTCACAGAGGGCATTGGGGAACTTGTGGCTTTTGATCAGACATGGCACCATAAGTTTTTCAGGATCAGTTTTCTTCTTCAGAATGATCCTCTGTTTCTTCCTTGGATGACCCTCAGCAATTTTATCAACCATCATAGGCTATGATGTGCCCATTTTCTGCTTTAGAGTTTTCATATTTGTGGTCTTTGGCAAATGAATCCATTTTGCTGCTTGGAGTCGTCGATTGATTCTACGATCGACTCGTCGAACGATGTTCAAAGATTTTCCCGATTCTACTAACTCCACAGGGACCGTCGATCAATCCTTAGTAACTAGTGTCAATCGATGTCCGTGCAAACTGTCGAGCAAACTCAATTTTTCTACACGGAATCCTCCTTCTTGTAACCTTTATCTCTTCACTTCTACCCAAAAATCATAATCAATTAGTTCATTGAGCTGGTGCACCTGTCCAGCTTCTATTTTCTCCTCGATCTTTTGACCTGCTGCATTACGCAGATGACCGTCAAGGTCATGCATGCCCCTATTCTCGTCCCAAATCAATATTAAAGTCGAAACCTCTTGAACTCGTTTGCTTCTGTTGACCGATGCGGGTAAGCTGTTATCGATCGTTGCTATGGGAACAGTGTCGGTTGATGCTCGAGTTCTTATGTCGGTCGATGCTGTCCTCAAAGGAGTGTCGGTCGACGCGGTGTTGGTGCTGTCGATCGATGCTTGTCGTCTTTCTTTGCGGATCGTACGTTCGAGTTTATCGGGGTCAGAGACTAGTAGTTCTTCTCCTTTGTTGCTCCTGGTGTCTTTGCATGCACCTGAAAAACAAGGAAAAGAAAAATTTAGTAACTTGAAAGTAGTAACAAACCTAGACTAAATCCTAGAAATTAAATCTAATGGCGATCAATGCTCTTAGCAACGGCGCCAAATTTGAAATCCGTGTTTTTATTGTTCTAGCAGGATATTAACCCTAGTCTTAACACAGAAATAGTACTCTTGCAAAAAGAGATCAGTGTAGTACTTAGGGATCGAAATACATAGAGCAATGGCACACAATAGATTTCTTATTTCTAAAGATTAAGCTAGGTGAATATATATATATATATATATATATATATTGGTGGAAAACAATCAGTTAAGGAAATATTCATTTTCAAGAAGTAGATATGCAATATGGAAATATGCTAGTAATACAAATATGGAAATATTCTAATAATGCAAATATGCAACTATTCTAATAAACTAACTTGATGAAAATGTAAATATGCAAGATCTAGGGTTTAAAGCCTAATGGATTATAGTGGATAGGAAGCACATATATGTAAATATACTAGAACTCAAATATTAACTATTTTGGCCATTTTTACTCCAACTCTCGTATGCGAGCAAAAGGAAAGATCATCGATCGACAGCTATGGCCTAATGTCAATCGACGGTGAAATCAGAAAGAAATGTGAACGAAATTTGATAAGTACACCAGACTTATTAGATCAGCTCTCGCATGCGCCTAATAGCCTAGTTCAATGGAGTATATTCGGGAACATAACCTACTCTCGTAGTCGTCCATGTCCTACTTTTGAGATCCTAGTTAGCTACTCTAGAATGAAAGCATCAAGCATAACTCAATTGATGGATATTAACTTAACTAGCAATCCTACTTTTGGGCTAATCCATGATTGCTATCATGCAACCCTAAATCTAGTTGATGACTATTCAGACATAATCAAAGAAAGAACAATAGTCTGAATAGAATGCATAGATAAAATATTGGGGTTCCAATACAAATCTCCCTTAGGAGTTATGAATCTTCTCTCCTAAAAACCTAAAACTATAATAAAACTTTTCTTAGTCTACCATGCACACCTTGCATGCTCTCAATACATAAGCATTAATATAAAAACTCTAAAACCTAGGTCAAAACTCGTTCAGGGTATTCTTGTCTTTTGTCTTCTAAACTTGGGCTTTCAATCGGCTGTGTGCGAGTTGGGCGTCGATCGATTGCAAGTGTGCAGCATCAATCGACCTTGGTTATTCACCATCGGTCGACTCCAAACCATCGGTCGACTCCAAAGTTGTGTCTTCGATCGATGACAGTCTTTTACTTCGACTTCTCAAATAGCCCGCTACGGATTCTTCTCCTCTAAATGATCCAAAAGCTCCAAGTATCTCCATATATCTCCAAAACGTTTCTGGACCTGTAAATACTTTAAAACATATACTAGACACAAATAATAGACCTTAAATAGAGCCTATAACATGGCTTAAAACTTATATTAAATAGGATGTATCATATATGCTCGTTCTTCTTTTACTTTTGTAGTTTTAAGTAATTTAGGAAGATTTTGTATATATTCATGATTTTTTTGTACTTGCAGACCAACACAGAGCCATTGTATGAAACGCCTTCCAAATATGGTGAAGCCAATCCAATCAAGCAGATGAAACTCTTGACAATTAGGTAAGTTTAGTTTTAAAATAAAGTTGAATGTATTTTTGGAAGACGAGCTGTTGGTATTCATATAGTTATAATTATGTTGGTAGTTCAGGATATTGCAGAGCCTATGATTGAGATCGTTTCCCCAAACATTTCGAAGACACCACCCCTTACTCAAACTGAGACAATTCCTATAAGAGATAAAAAAAAGGTATTACCCGGATTTTAAATTTTTTAATAAATATACAACCAAGATCAAAATGACTAATATCGTTGAATCTAAATCATCACACTCTGTAGAAAGAAGAGTGCCAAATCTCTTTGAAAAATCGGTGCAAATATGGGGATTGCATCAGAAGATGACACTACTTGTAGAAAATGGTATCCATAAAATGTATTGAAAACATATCTACTTGATGGGGTTGAGATGGAGACAGTTGAGTACCCCACACTGTTTCTGGACCGAAAGAAGAGGAAAAAGAGAGTACATGAAAGTGTATCCAGTGACAGAATACGTCCTCAACCATCACCTGATGAACAAAGACCTGGAGGGACAATACAATTTGAGCTAATTGATAACGTGGAGGCATATCACAATGACGGCTAGTGCATTGGAAAGTCACCATCATTTTTATGGATTACACATATTATGTCTATCTCAATAGTTCTAATGAAACCATTCAGTTCAAACCATCTGATTTGCGCATCCATAGAGAATGAGTAGATGGGGTTTGGAAGATGGCAAAGAGGTAAAACAAATGCCTTATATCACTTGAATTAAAGTTCACATCAATTATTTTATATACCGGTTTTGTTTTTCAGTTGGAAGTATGGTAGACACAAAGTCTGAACCCAACACAAGAAGATCATGTAAAAAAGTATGAATTATTTGTACATCATATTAGGAAGGCTTTTATGAATAAAGAAAGGTTCCTGAATTTTTGACATTCCAACATTATATACTTTGTATTTGTTTTCAGTTAAAGGGAAATGTTGTAGTTGGTAAGAAAAGGAAAGCAACTGGTCTATCAAAGAAACAATACTAGATAATTTTCTTTTTCTAAAGCAAAACGATAAGGAGCCAATACAATCTAGAAAACTTCCTTTACATGTAACACATGAGGTTATCCTTCCAATTGATCCATTTGTGACTCCTGAATTTATTCAATTTACAAGGCTTCAGTGTTGGATGACATTAAGGGCCATACATGAAGTTAAGAATGTTCCAGTCCTTGTGTAAATATTCTAATTTATTTATAAGAGTTTTAAGTGATACTTACAATTTTGTCAACTACAGACCATTTTATATCAATGGCAGAAAAATAATAATATGTATTTCAATACATAGACGATCCAGAAAAGAATCTCAAAGAAAAGGTACTTAATTGAAAATATGCTTCATATCCACAATTATTCTTTGAAAATATTGAAAACTGATTGAGTTTTGTATATAGAAACTTTGTTTTGTCTTCTATTATCGATTGGTAATAATGTTTGTGGATCTAGATGATGCAATGTTTTTAGGAATAGGATAATAAATTATCAAAGTTGTGACTTTGTAGCCAGACTGAAACAGCTTGGGAAGTGTCTTCCTTTGCAGTTGTTACTTTGATTACTGCTCGAATGTTCTTTGCAAAAAAAAAGTCTTTTCTTTGTCGGTTTTGATTGAGTTTTGTATTTAGAACTTTGTTTTGACTCTTATTGATTTGGTGTTACAAGAAAAGACTTTTATTGATTGGTAATGATGTTTGTGGATATTTTATTCTACCATGTATTTAGGAAGAGGTTAAGTTGAGGTATACTACATGTGGATCTTATTGTAATTTCTTTTGAGCTTCTAACTAAATTATTACATTGGCAGCACATAGATGAAGTATTTGAAATCCTAAATTGTAGGAGGACTGAGCAAGTTACTTGGTTCCATGACAAAAGTCTTCCAAAAGCTTGCTTTCTACCAGTAGCATTCTTCGAAATGCTTGGGTACAGTTATGAAGCTCTCAAGAGGCCACTTAGAAAAACAAAGGAAGTTATTTTGGGATTATTTAAGTCAAGTTGTGAGAGGGGAAAGATTCCAAAGAATAAATAGATCGAAGATGTTGAGGTTATATATAGTGTCATTCGTGGAAATGAGCTACCACTGGATTGGGATGGATTTACATTTGACGAACAAAAAAATCACACTCTTTCGGCCCAGCCAAATTAGGTCAGTACGAGGCCCAGGCCTCGGGGATTGACTTTCATCATGTCCAGAGTCTCTTTGAAAATCAATCGACTAAGTTGCCGGTGTCGATGAGAAATCTGGTGACTTTATAGTTTATGATGGCAAGTTACACCAAGAGAGGGTCATTGTGCGGCGTATCGACATCGAAAATGCCTCCTCAAAAAGGGACATGGAGGTTATCTTCCAATTTGGAAGCCACTATTTTTCCATTGTTGCTCTTCTATGGAACTCTTTCACGGATCTTACAAATTCTTTGGATGGAGACGAACCTCCCATGATAACATTTATCCGGCGATGGTTATTGGATTTCTCCTTCCTGTTTCCTTTTCTCTCTCAAATCTGTAGTTTTAGGTGGCTTTAGTTTTTCCCTAAAATATGTGGTCTCTTTGACAGACTGATTGTTCGTGATGATTTTTTGGCGAAGATCAATTGTGTGAGATGCGATAGAGAATTTTTCTTATTATTTGTGCCCAACTTTTGGTGAAGTTCAGAAGTACATGATTAGATATTTCATGCTTCATACTTGTTCGTGCCAATTTTTCAGAAAACATCGGTGGCATCTAATCGATTAAACTTGCATTAGTAATCGTTGTTTGCAAATAGGCAGATATTTTTGTGCTGCTATCTATATGTGCCAACTTCCGTTTGAATTTGTCACGTAAAGCATGGACTTCTAAACCTTCTTCGGATGACGAGGATGGTTCAGCTATGACCATACTGATTTGACGAGAAATTTTTTGCATAGCCTCACGCTGCCGAGGAGGGGTAGATGTGAAACACCCTAACCCGGAAATATTTGAAAAAAAAAACACATTGAAAATTCTTAGTAAAAGTCAAGCAAATTCTCGAACTTCTCTCTCTACTGAATCGTTTCTCACTCTGACTTCTCTCAAGAATCATTTTTGAGTTGTCTGAAGAAATGAGAGCTGAGAGTCCCTTTTATAATACTTTATGGACTTGCTCACCAAGTTGGACATTTAGTGTTGTTTCCTTATTTGGTTCAGTCCAACCTTGCCATAAAAGGCTTGAAGAATCTCTACGCTTCTTTCCTTATATAACTCCCTCATACTCGAATTTCCTTTAGTATAATCCCGTTAGTGGTAACCAGTCGAACTTGTCTTACATTGAACCCACGTTCTTTGATAGTCAAACTTTCCTTAGTTAGATTGACAATTCGTGATTTCCTTATTTAGACTTTGAATGCTCTCTGTGTTTACCGAACATCCAACACTTAGTCAAAATATAGCTTACACACTCCAACCTTCCTGACTACATGTATTTCCAAACTTAGAAAAATATGCTCTCTTCAGAAATAAACCTCTTGGGTTCAATTTACTTCAAAAATAAAAATCCTCTAGGAACGGGTCGTTACAAGCGCCTCTTGATCTTTAGGGCAGTCTGCTTGAGATCGATGTTGAATTCAGACGATTTTTGAATGTTCTTTTGTTCCAGCTCTTTTTATCTTAGCATATTTTTATTTGATGGTTCAGGAGCTACTTTTCTGTTGATAAAGCTGCCATGAGTGCATCTTGAAGCTGATTGGACTCCTTCGTAGAATTTGGTTCCATCGTAAGCTTGAGGCGCTGATTCGTCTAACTCTCTATCCCAAACTTTCCATGGTCTTCTAGGTACGATTGTGGCTAAATTGACGGGCTTGTTCTTGGAAAGCGAGAAGACATTTGATTTTTCTTATATTGGGATGAATTCTGGTGAGGCTCTTGATAATTATCAGACGATTTTGCAGCTAACATCTTCATCACGTCATGCCTTACCATGTAGGCAGCCTTATACCATCCATGGTGATGAATGAGTTTCCACATTGAAGTGCGTCCTCCAGCCTCATCATTTTCTTATCGGAGGTAGCTCGGAAGGTAGGGTGGATCAAGAGTGCGTTGCGCATAACTTCCACTACTGTTTCATCTGGAATGTGCACTTTGGAAACCAATTTTCTTGAATTTCTCCACGAATTCCCTGATTCTTACCTTTGGTGCTTGAGACATCTTCCAAATTTTGGTTGTTGAAGCTCCTTATCAGATGAACATGGAGTAATGTTTGAGGAATTCTTTAGATAAATCGTAGAATTTATCGACGGATTTCTCGGAGAGCCTGGAGTACCATGTTAGGGCCGGTCCATTGAGGCTTTCTACGAAACAATACCCGACATCCATTTCTTTGTCAGTACAGTATGCTCTTCTGATGGCCATGTTGAACGCAGTCATATAATCGCTATGATGTGGGTAGCCTAAGTAGGATGGGATCCGTAGCTTGTCAATTTGGCGGATCTAACATTAGTAATCTTTTTGGTGAAATGAGTTTTTAAAGTTGTGATACAGTATGGATTTTACCAGTTTTAAACCATAGTATATGTACTTTTTAGAGTCTACTAATGTTTTTGGTGTCTATTTTAAAGTGTTTTCAGATCCATGTATGTTTTGGAACAATATGGAGAATATGGAGCATCCTGGATCTTAATGGTGAGAAAACTTGTAGCTGCTGAAGAAGTCAGAAGTCATAGTCAAGATTCAGGAAGAGTGTCAATCAACACTACCACATTGTTGTCGCTCGACACCCTCGCGAGTAGACAGGCTGACTTAAATTCAAGACTATCCATGGCAAACTTTATACCTAGTATTTAGGTGTTTGCCATTGTTTGGGCAATACACAACCTAGAAACCATTCAAAAACTATTCCACCAATTCTTAGAAGCATTTTAGTTATTTTTTTTGGAGAGAAAATAAAGAATCATTTAGATATTTGTATTGGAACTCCATTGTTTTCTTACATTATTTTATGCATTATATTTAGATTATTCTTATTGTTTGCTTAATTATATCTGAGTATTTTCGATTGTTAGGCTTAGGGTTTTATTAGGGTTTATATGAACTGGTGAGACATAGAACTGCTAGGGTGAATAAAATTTAGGATCCTTCATCAAAATTGGACTTAATGTTGGTGTTCTAGAAGAGCTAAATAGAACATTGAATCTAGGATACTGACAACTAAGACAGTAAGTTCATTACATGAAATTAATTATGCTGAGCTAGGTTGTTAAATACATGTGAGAGCTGGTCTAGATTAACTTAGTGAACAAATCAAATAGGACGTTAATGATTACCTAAGGTAGCATCGATCGAAAGTACTTCCATAGTATCGATCGACACTTGCGCCTTGTTGGCATGCGACAACTGGAACAAAGACTTAGTCATCTGACTATACTCACTGCAAGAGATGGATATTTTATTATTACATTCAAGTTCTAAAATGGTTCATCATACACCCTTAGCAACTATACAACATAATTCTATTGCTTGAAACCCTAATTCTAGCTAGCTTATCATATCGTTTACAACCAACTACTTACTTGTCTACTACTATCTACTGCTTTAATATTAATCTCCTAACTTAATCTTAATATATCTTGTTTATTGTGTGCCCACGCTCCCTGTGGACTCGATCCCTAAGTACTACAGCTGAACCTCTTATTTGAGAGAGAAGAGTTGCTATATGTTAATTTGAGCGATATCAAATTTGGTGCCGTTATCGGGGAGTATTGGATTCGGAATTAGACTTAATTAATAGGTTCCGTCAATACTTACAAAAAAATTATTTTCTTTGTCTTTCAGGTGCATGCCCAGTAGTACCCGAAGCACCAAAGAAAAATATATCTTATTCTCAGACCTTGCACGTTTAGAACGCACGATCTGCAAAGAGAGGCGCAAACCATCAATAGACACCAATACTTATTTTTCGATCGATACTACTTGTGAGAGAGACTCGATCAACACTAACACATCCTCATCGATCAACACCAACCCGCAAGCAAGCAACATGGTCGCAACTCTTGTGCTGACGAGAGATGAGACTGGAAACCTTCATGACCCCGAGGGTCATCTGCGTAATGCAGCATGTTAGAGACTTGATGATCAGGGGGCTGTAATCCTTGGTCCAGAAGATGATACTCTAGAGGCTGTTAATGCTGAGAATGCTACAACCAATTCTCAGGTTGTAGCTGATGGGAATGTCCAGACTGCTCGACCTAGAACATTGGCTGATTACAACCGTCCAGATTAATACTACGCCAACAGATCTGCTATTTGTCCTCTTACTTTCCAGAGGCATGATCTCGAGCTGAAGCATGCTTAGTTTATACTTACTTGTGGGACATACATCTTATCATGGTCACCCACATGAGCATTCGATGAACCATCTTGAGCAGTTTGAGGATCTTGTGTCTGCTATTATAGCCAAAGGAGTCCCTAAGGACTACCTTCTCTGTAAGCTATTCATGTAGTCACTTGATGGAGTTGCTTCTTATTGGCTTAAGCAACTACCATTAGAATCTCTTACATTCTGGACTGACATAAAAACGCATTCCTATGTAATTTCTTTGATGATGCGTGATTTGAAGACTTGAGGAACATAACTACTACATTCACACATGAGCCTGTAGAGTCTTTTAGAAGCTCTCAGAGAGAGTGTCCACACCATGGGTTCTACGAGTTACAATTGCTTAGTGCCTTCTTTAGAGGCATCACTTTGCTGTACCAGATGGCTCTAGACAGTGCTAGTGAGGGAAATTTCAACACTAGGAATCTAGAAGAAGTTGTTATACTTATTGAGAACTTAGCATCTAGCAAAAGTACGAAGAACACTGATTTGGATAGGAAGCAATCAGCAGCTAGCTTAGGAAAGGAGCAGATGGATGAAGTTAAAGCCAAGATGGACAATGTTCATAATCTTCTTAAGAGGCATATAAGTTTTTCATAATATGTAGAGGCTGTTGATACTGCCAGTAATAGGGGCAACGAAGAGGATGTAAACTACATTAATGGCACTGGTTTCCAAAGGTCTGGGAAGCAGTGTGGAAACCGAAAATCTTATGGCACTGGTCAAAAGAGTAAATACAACCAGAGTTTGCAGTACCAGAAACTCTACAACAACAACAACAACATCAACAACATGAGCTATGGAACTTCTTTTTTATCATAATCCTCTACCAACAACTCAAGAAAGAAAGATAGAGAGTATGATTGATTAGGTTCTTGAGGGTCAGTAGAAACTAAAGCCGATTTCAATGGGAAGATAGATGTTGTCTACACCAACCTGAATGACAAGTTCAAAGCTCTCAGCACACATGTGAAGAAGTTGGAGCACAAGTGGTTTAGATTAGTGAAGCTGTGAAAAGACAAAAAGCGCTAATTAAAGGAAAATGAGAGGCTAGACAGAAGCACCACATGAGTGCCATCACATATGGTGATTTTTGGCAAGTGTTGAAGGAAGAGAAACTCCAAGAAGGGGACTTTCAAGTCTAAAGTTTCATGCCTTTCAGCAGTTTGCATTGGTGTCGATCGATACTCGAAGCTGAGCATCAATCAACACCCCATGCCGATTCTATAGGATCTTGTGAAACGGTGAAAATAAAACGACACTTAGAATTTTCCAATCGACACTTGTTTGCCCCTAGGCTATACCGTGTTAAAAAGGCAAGCGTCAATCGACACCCTACCACTGTTATCGATCGACACCCACCAGTAATTTACCAAGTTCAGTTGTCAAGTATTGATGCAAGACGTTTGAATGGTTTAAGACACTCTTCTTAAACATCAATAGAACAAACAATGCAAACTAATCATCAACTTGAAGATGAACCAGAGGCTATGATGATTGAGTAGAATACTAAAGTAAGACTTCTAAAAGAAAGAAGAACAAGAAGCATCTAAGAAGAGAAGCTAATGAGAAAGAGTTGGATAATTTCACCAAGAGAATGATGGGGATCCATGTACACACTCCATTCGGTGAGGCTTATTGGTCCCATCGACTCTGGATGTATTTCAGAGAGAGAAAAGAGACAAACGAAGACATTGAATGTATGTTCTATCAGATAAGAGAGAAGATGAATCAGAGGATTACACTGAAGAAGAAGAGTGACATGGGAAGTTCGTGGTTCCCTGCATGATTGGAGGTCACAGCTATCCAAACACACTCTGTGATACATGTTCTTCAGTCAGTATTATGCCCAAGGTGATGGCTGAGCAGCTGAGTCTGAAGATACAGCCTTCTGAAAATTCTTCACTTTTGTGGATTGCTCTAAGATAAATTCAGGAGGGATTGTCAGAAACCTTCATGTACAAATCTGCAATGCCTTAGTCGCAATGTATTTTCATGTCATGGATATCCAGATAGACTGGAATTTTTCTCTACTACTTGGGAGAGCCTCCATGGCTACTGTATGAGCTATTTGTGATGTGAAGTCAAACAAGTTATACCTATCACTCATCAATGAGAGTGATTTCTATGACCATGTTCAAGTGGTCAAGGGAAACATGTCCTACATTGAGATAGGGGATGATCCAATATTCGTGGCAGTCTGCTATTCTGCTTTTGGCGAAGAGTATGAAGATGAAGGTGAGGTGTCGGTCAACACCCAAATTTCAGCATTGTTCGACACCCATGCGACTCCAGACTTCCAAAAGGATTTTTTGGTTTACGCGACCATTCCACCCAAAAGAAAGGTTTGTGTAGTATAGCCAAATGAGCATGAGTATACAGAGATGAAAAGGGAAATACACATGCTAAGGATGGAAGAACACTACAAGAAAACAGGACATATTCCGACGGAATTTCTGACGGCGACACCTATCCTCGGAATTTTTCGACGGAATTCCGACGAAATTCCGAGGAAACCAGAAAATCATGTTTCCTCGGAATTTCGTCGGAAAATTCCGACGAAATTCCGAGGAACATTTATTTTGTCGGTTAAAACCTAGAAAATTCCAAGGAAACTTATTTTGTCGGTTTTTTCCGACGAAATTCCGAGGAATCTATCCGTTAAAAGAGACGTTGTGGGTAGCCATTATGGGTGTTGAATAATTCCGATGAAATTCTGAGGAGTCGTCGGAATTTCGTCAGAAATGCCGGCAGCATTTCTTCTATAAATACAAGCACCCCTCACCCTCTTCATTCACTCAATATTTCATCTTCTCACTCACTTTACACACGAAATATTTTCAAAAAAATATGTCTTCTTCAAATTATTATCGTTCTTGGATGGATCGACCTCATATGGATCCTAACACGAGATTGCTTATGGATGAATATCAAGAAGGTATAGCCGAATTCATGGGGCTAATTCAACGACAACCGGAAGCGAAAACGGGTATGTTAAGATGTTCTTGCTCTACTTGTAAAAAAAAGGTTATAAAAGAGTGGGATGTTTGGACACATCTATATTTGAAAGGGTTTACACGAAGTTACAAAATTTGGTATCATCATGGAGAAACTGATTATGAATATTGTAGTACTAGCGAACCTCAGACTGCGGATAGGTTAGAAGAACCAATTAGAACAGATGTAGATTACGGTGTAGGTACTGAGCCGATGGTACATGATCATTTTAGAGAGGAAAAATTACCCAATACAGAAGCTAGGAGATTTTTTGATATGTTGGATGCAGGCAAACAACCTTTGTACGAAGGTTGCAGAGATGGTCATTCGCCTTTATCATCTGTAACAAGACTGATGGGCATTAAAACAGATTATAATTTGGTTGAAGATTGTGTGGATGCGATTGCTGATTTTGTAAAATGTGTTCTACCAGAAGATAATCTAGCTCCGGGTTCATACTACGAGGTTCAGAAACTCGTTGCTGGTCTTGGTTATCGTATCAGGTAATAGATGTATGCATCGATAACTGCATGATATATTGGAGGGCGGATGAGAACCGGCTTCAGTGCAAATTTTGTGGGAAGGCTCGTTATAGAGATACTAGTGGAAGAGTTCCAGTGCCATACAAAAAGATGTGCTATTTGCCGTTGACAGAAAGGTTGAAGAGGTTGTATCAGTCTGAACGCACATCCCAACCAATGAGATGGCATGCGGAGCATTCAACATATGGTGAGATTAGACATCCTTCAGATGCAAAAGCTTGGAAGCATTTCCAATCAACATATCCAGAATTCGCATATGAGAGAAGAAATGTCTACCTTGGATTATGTACCGATTGTTTTAGCCCATTTGGCAAGCATGGAAGACAATATTCTCTATGGCCAGTCATTCTTACACCATACAACTTACCGCCAAACTTGTGCTTGCGCCGAGAGTTTTTGTTTCTCTCAATTCTCGTTCTCGGGCCAGAGCATCCTAGGATATCACTTGATGTGTTTCTTCAGCCACTAATATATGAGTTGCAACAACTATGGGCTCAAGGTGCTGAAACATATGATGTTTCGTGTAAAGAAAACTTTCAAATGCGGGCAGTACTTATGTGGACAATAAGTGATTTTCCAGCATATGGTATGTTATCTGGATGGACAACGCATGGAAGGTTATCATGTCCATATTGTCAAGATAACACAGATGCTTTCCAACTAAAACACGGAAGGAAAACGTGTTGGTTTGACTGTCACACGAGATTCCTACCACCTGATCATCCATATCGTAGGAGTAGGACTTTGTTTACGAAGAACAAGAAGGTGTTTGATAGTCCACCTCCGGAAATTTGTGGGGCAGATTTGTTGACACAGTTAAGAGATTTTGGTGCAGAAAGGACGCCAGACGTTGGTGGACATGTGCATTATCCAGTAGATGGTGTTGGAGAACTACATAATTGGCACAAGAAGAGTATTTTCTGGGATCTACCATACTGGAAGGATCATCTGTTGTGGCATAATTTAAATGTCATGCATATTGAGAAGAACTTTTTGGACAATATCATGAACACGATCCTTAACGTCCACGGTAAAACAAAAGATAATTTGAAGTCAAGAATTGATTTAGTCGATATATGTGCTCGTTCTGAACTTCATGTTGATGAGAATGGTAGGGCTCCTACTCCCATATACCGACTGGATGCAGCGGCAAAAGATGCGTTCTTTGATTGGATTTCAAACGATGTGGAATTTCCAGATGGTTACGCATCTAATTTGCGTAACTGTGTTGACAGAAGAGAAGGAAAGTTTATCGGCTTGAAGAGTCACGATTGCCATGTAATGATGCAGCGCCTCCTTCCGTTTGCCTTCTCGGGACTATTACTATGAAATGTTCATGAAGAAATTGCAGGGATAAGTGCTTTTTCCGTGATTTATGCACGAGATCAGTGACTCCAGAAGGTATCCAAAATTTGAAGTCTAACATCCCTCTGATCCAGTGCAACCTCGAGAAGATATTTTCTCCATCATTTTTTGATGTTATGGAGCATCTTGTTATTCACTTGGCAAGAGAATTGGAACTTGGTGGTCCTGTGCAGTATAGATGGATGTATGTTTACGAGCGGTATATGTTTCATCTAAAGAAGAAGGTCAAGAATTTGCAAACATATCTGCTCACCAACTGCGAAGAAATTCTTCAATATGAGAGGTACATATATAAATATGTTTAACAATTATTATTTTTACAAGTTGTAACTTAAATCTTAATTAATTTCATTTATGTGTACAAGATTTTTATGGCTGAAAAGCGGTTCACTCATAGACACGCCACAGAAGAGGAACTTGAAGAACTGAAGCAGAGAGAATTTGCTGCTTGGATGCTTGGTTATGTGAGTACTTTAACCCTTGTAATATTAATCACATGTTATAATAATCCTTAGAATATTGCTATAATATATTTTCTATTAATAGGTGTATGCTGCAATTGCCAGAGGTGAAACATTTGACGATTGGATACGCGAGATGGTGTGTGGACCACAACATGTTGTGAAGTCATATCCGAGATTTTGTACTCGAGGATATGCATTCACAACTCAAAAGAGAAGACGTTCAAGTACAACTTATGATGCTGGTGTCTCGTCTGTATCTGGAGATGATGTGTACTACGGGAATATACGCGAAATTTTGGAGATCAAGTATCCGGGCATGGTTGGATTGCGTTGTACGGTTTTCTATTGTGATTGGTACGATAACACTGCAGATCAGGCGTGAGAACAGATGCATTTGGTGTTACATCAGTACATTCGCGACGAAAGCTACAATATTATGATCCTTTCATTCTTGCTTCGCAAGCCGATCAGGTAATTATATATATGTCAATTTATTCATAATGATTCATTCGTCTGTATATTATTATTACTAATTTACATATAAATTTGTAATATTTTACAGGTTTGCTATATCAAGTATCCTCGAGTTAGGAACAGAGATGATCCATGGGTCACTGTTACATCACTCAACCTGAGAGGGCGAGTTCAGGGAAGTTCTGATCAAGACCCACTACAACCAAGCACATCCGGAAACTTAAATGCAGCTAAAGATTTAGCAAACGCTGAGTTGGTAGTCAATTTAACCGACTTTGGAGAGGAAGTTGTAGTTCACGAAGAGGATGAACCTGTGATTGGAGAGTTTCACCAAGATTCAGATTCATCTGGTGATGACTCGGAATCAGAATAGAAACCATGTGACGGTTTTTTTTAATTAAACCGAGGAAATTCCGAGGAAATAAGGGTTAGTCCTCGGAATTTCCTCGGAAACTACCTTTGTACATTTCGGATTTGGGGTTTAGGTTTAGGGGCAACAATTTCCTCGGAATTTCCTTGGTTATTTCCGAGGAAATTCCGAGGACAAGGACAATTTCGTCGGAATTTCCTCGGAAAATACCGAGGAAATTCCGACGAAAAGGGATATTTTGAACCGAAAACATCGTTCTACGGTTAGAAATAAAAAACATACAACCACAAAACATTTCCTAAGTGTCTTAAATTGATTTTCAGTTCAAATGTTAGTTTATTTTCAAATAATAAACACTTTTCCGATTGTATGAATGAAACTCATACACTTCAAGAGAAACAATTATACAGTTTAATAAACGGGAAAGACAATATTTGTAATCGATTTCGATTTTTTGTAATTAATGGTTTATCCACATCTTTAGATAGGATTCTCAATGTTATGCATTTTACAACTTTGAAATTCTGTAAGAAATGAACTAGGGTTCACAAATTTGATGTTTCCAAACCCTAAAATATGTTTTTTCTCGGAATTTCCTCGGAATATTCCGAGGAAATTCCGAGGAAAATGAAATATTATTGTCCAATAAGGGGACATGCAGAGCATATTCCTATTCCTCGGACTTTCCTCGGAATATTCCGAGGAAATTCCAAAGAAAAGGAATACGCTTTGCACAGATTATGATATTTGTCCGATTCATGGAAATTCCGAGGAAATTCCGACGAATGTTATTTTGTTCGTCGGAATTTCCTCGGAAATTCCATTACCCGGGAAACAGAACCGCCAAAAAATTTCGCGAAAATCAAGTTTACTAATTCCGAGGAAATTCCGACGACCTATTTCCTCGGAAAATTCCGTGTCTATTTACCCGAGACCTTTCTTCTTCCCCATTTCTCTTATCTCTCTCTCGAATTCCGGCGAAGCTCTTCTCCTTTCCTCCATTATTTCCGGTCAATCTTCTCCATTTCTCCCCAAAACCTATTCCTAAACATGTAAGATCATTATCCCACTCTTTTTGGTTGTTTTTGTTAAGTTTTTGGATGAAATTGATGATTTTAGGTTTGGTAGATTGTTATTTTTGGATTTAGAATTGTTAGGATTTAGGATTGTTAGGATTGTTAGGATTTAGGATTATATTGTTAGGATTGTTTGGATTGTGGATTGTTAGGTTTATAAATTTATTTTTTAGGTTTATAAAAACGTTTAAAACGTTTTTTAATATTTATAAAATGTTATTAATATTTATAAAATGTATTTAATATATATAAAACGTTTTTAATATTTATAAAACGTTTTTAATATTTATAAAACGTTTTTAATATTTATAAAACGTTTTTACTATTTATAAAATGTTTTTTATATTGATAAAACGTTTTTACTATTTATAAAAAGTTTTTTATATTTATAAAACGTTTTTTATATTTATAAAACGTTTTTATAGTTATAAAACGATTTTATATTTATAAAACGTTTTTAATATTTTTAAAACGTTTTTTATATATATAAAACATTTTTATAGTTATAAAACGATTTTTATATTTATAAAACGTTTTTAATAGTTATAAAACGATTTTTCTATTTATAAAACGTTTTTAATATTTTTAAAACTTTTTTATATATAAAACGTTTTTTATAGTTATAAAATGTTTTTAATATTTATAAAAAGTTTTTATAGTTATAAAACAATTTTTATATTTATATTTATAAAACATCATTTGTATATTAAATCTACTTTTAGATTCTTATATGTATAAACCTATTTTTATTTTTAAAAAAAAATTTAGATTTTCATATGTATATTTACCATTTTAAAAACTATTTGTAAAACTTTGTTTTACCAATAGGTCTAGTGGCGAGAACCAAACTAGACTTCGCCGTTCTGCACCACGAGGTCGTAGTGGTTCGTCCTCCCGCTCTCGAGCTTCTTCAGCGTCTATGAACCAAGCTGCAGACGAGTATGGTCACCCTCTCGTTCCTTCGATTGTTCTGGGAATCATGACTGTTGAACAATTGGTTCAGCAGCCGGGTCGAGAAAATCTTCTCGTTCTCACTCCGTATCCACAAGGCCAACACCAAACTTGGTAAAACTTTTTTTTAGTTTTTATTTTAAATTTTATTTCATTATATTTTTTTCATTCCTATTTTTTTTCTTATCTTAGGTTCGATCGATCTGGGAACGGGATCAGCACCTTCATCAACCGGATGATGTACTCGACCCTCCAGAAGGGATATCCTACCTTCACCAGCTTCCCTTCTGAGGATCGGGAAATGTGGTTCCGTCAGTTTGCGGTAAATTTTAATTTTTGAACTTATTTTTAATCTTTAACATAATTTTTTTTACTAATTGTGTATTTTTCAGCAAGTATTCAACTGGAATTCTGATCAGACAGACTTCATCCGTCACCACTTCAACCACAAAGTCATGGATAATTATGGGAAGCAAATCTATGAGTGGAAGCAGAAGTGGATCAAAGGAAAGACACCGAAATCGATTAACGAGACGGTGTGGGCGGAGTTGATACAATACTGGGAGAAGGACACGTCGCAAGACCGATCGGTGACCAACTCTGGCAACCGCAAGAGCGAGCGTCGCGGGAAGGGCATGTACAAGCACAACTTGGTTGCCCAGAGTATTCACACTCTTGGAGATCGAATGGTAAGTTAAATCTATTTTTTATTTAAAATCTTTAAACATTTTTATTTCAATTTTTAATGCATTTCTTACATTTTTTAGGCGGAAGAAAATGATGGTGCGTCGGTTGATGATCTCGCCCTAATGAGGATGGCGTATACCAACAAAAAGACCGGAGAGATTTCTGATGGTGTTGTGAGGGAAGTGATCGACCTGGTCCAAAGCCAGAAGGATGATAAAGAGTTCTGCCTATCTCAGCTTATCTCTGATGAGGACGCCACTACTGCTGGTTCCAGCAACCTGTCTCGAGGTCAAATAAACGAGTTCGTTGAATCGGTAAGATCTTCATTTTTATTTTTACTATATTTTCAATTTTTTTTTATCGTTATTGCTACTAAAATCATTATGTTTTCTTTCAGGCAGTTACAAAGAGAAAAGGGCGTCTGTTCGGTTTGGGTCGTCGATCTCCGTCGGTTGCTTCTTCTTCATCAGCGCCTTTTTGTTGATTCGGCACTTATGGAGCAGCTACAGAACAAGGATGACCGGATCTCAGCATTGGAGACCCAGATGGCCGCCCAACAAGCTAAAGTGGACGCAGCAGAGAGGGCGAATGCACAAATGATGGAAATGATGAGACAGATGTTCCCCGACCGGATTGTGTTTTTTTTTAATAAATTGTTTAATGTTTTTTCTTTTAATTTGTAAAAATTTTAATATTATAATATGTTTTCTATTTTAGATTAAATTTTATTTTTAAAAATTAAATTAAAAAATACAAAATATATAAATTAATTATTTAAAAAAAAAGTTTGTGATTATTCCGAGGAGTTGACTCCCTCGGAAATTTCCGAGGAAAAACCTTCCTCGGAAATTTCCGACGAAATGAGTCCCTCGGAAATTTCCGAGGAAGATGTTTCCTCGGAATATTCCGAGGAAGTCATCTCCTCGGAATTTCCTAGGGAGAAGTGTCCTCGGTAAATACTTTTCCGAGGGACGGCGTTCTCGGAAATTTCCGAGGGGCTCTTGTCCTCGGTGTATTCCGAGGAAAATGTTTCTCAGAAATTTCCGAGGAAATTCCGAGGAAAACTCCTACGAAATGATTCCTCAGAATTTCCTCGGAATGTCTGATGAAATTCCGACGAAAGATATTTTTCCGACGAGATATTTCTGACGACCATTTTCGTCGAAATACCGTTGGAATTTAACTATTCCGACGAAACTCCGACGAATATAGCCGTCGGAATAACGCTGTTTTCTTGTAGTGGAATCATCAATGTTTCAAAAGAAGATATTGAAGCAATACTTGAGATGGAATATGGTTGGGGAGGCTACTATGTGAGTTTATCAAAGTATGATGGATGTTTCCAGTTTCCTGGAGCCCACCTTACACCTCCACCTCGGCCAGCACCTGAGGTTTATAGGAGAGATCAAGTTGAGAAGATGATAGGTGACATTAATACAACTCATGAGAGGGTGTTTGATGAGTTCTACAAAAAGATTGATGCAATCTACTTCCTTCTCAACAACAACATTGAATGGTTAAGAAAATTTATGGAAGAGCTACATCTGAAAGTGGATTACACACATGAGATTATTCAGCGACAACAAGAGCACATAACCAAAGGAGAAAAAGTCATCAAAAGCTTTGTAGGCACTTGGTTAAAAATGAGTAGATAAGATGTTGATACTTGTTTTCTAATAAGTATTTCATTACCTCCATACTAGCCAAAAACCTCCAAAATTTCAAGGTAAATACGAAACAAACGTTTCATGGGAGTATAGTAAGTTTTAATTTTTGTTTTTACTGATTTTTCGTATTTATTTTATTTCAAGTCAAAACAATTCCGTGGAAGACAAGTCTACACTGAGGATCGACCGAAACCTGGTCAATTTCGATCGACAAAACATCACGAGTATTGATCGCTACTTAAATGTGTTGATCGACACTCACCATCAACAAGCAAGTATACCGATTTTCCTTGTTTAATTTTTTTTCTTATCATTTATTTTCCACCAATCTTGGCATGTATAATACTGGGGACAATGTTTTTTAAGTCTCGGGGAGGTATTAATGATATTTTGTTTTATTTTGAGCTTTATTTTTATGTGTTTTTATTTAGTTTAATCGAGTCAAGAAGGGGATGATGATTTTTTTTTCAATTTTTACTTATTATCTACCTACTCTCTACCACAAATTTTAGATTTACTGATGGCATGGTATACTGGATAGAAATATCAATGTGGATCACTTGCCAGTAACATATATACTAGCTGAGAATGTTTGAAGGAACCAAAGCTTACCTCCAACCTAATCAGCTTAATTTTCTTGTCTTGGGGCTTGGTATAAAATTTTGGTATGTTATGGTTCCCTTCTCTCTCTCTCTCTCTCTCTCTCTCTCTCTCTCTCTCTCTCTCTCTCTCTCTGTCAAAGAAAAAACAAAAAAGAGAGAAGAATATGAACAAGATACACTGCACCAGCGTCACTATTTATTGGAATAATAAAAAGAAAACATGATTGTTAGCTATCTGAAGTATTGGCCACTACATAGCTGACCATGCAGACTAATTTAGTGTATGACATGCTACACAATGTATATATTATGCATGCGTACATCCCTTAGCTAGATGTTGTTATGATATTAACAATACATGCGTAATTTAATTACCCAGAATTGCCACATGGACGTCGGACAAAGTAACACTGTCACTTTGTTCGTTTGCTCAATTAAACCAGACCCAAGTTAAATTGAAACATAACCAGACCCAAATTAAATTAAACCATGACCCGACACCAAATTAAAATAAAACCACGACCTGGCGCAAACTAAAAATTAAAGTGAAATAGATTTGGGATTAAAACTTAAAGTGTTGGTCCAAGAAAATACATGAAGTGTTTGTCCACTTATCTTTGTCGCGACAAAAGGGGAAAACCTAGAGAAACTAGTGTTTGGATTTGAATTCAAAACCGTGAGAGAGTAAAGAAGGTGGTGAATTTATAAGGTATTATTGACCGAAATCGTGAGACAAGAGTGAATCGTTGCCAAAATCTCGTTAAAATGAGGTATTTTGTTCATATTATAGCTTGATTTTGTTTTCAATTTTGTCGGGTTCTCCATGTGGTCTCATTTTTGCCGAGTTCTCCATGTGGTCTTACGGTTGTTGGGTTTTTGTCATGGTTGTGCAAGCTTGTAACTTCTTTTTATTGTCGGATTGTCGAGGTCTTACTATATCCGGGTTGTGTAAGCATTGTTTATTGTCAAGAGGTGGGTCTCTTGTGGGGTTATTTTCGGGATTGTTTATTGTCAAGTGGTGAGACTCTTATGGGTTTATTGTAGGGATTGTTTATTGTTGATTTATGTGTGGTTAGATTATTATTTTTGACTATTCTGCAGTGACGAGGATTCGGTGAAAGTCAATTGTCGTCATTGTGGAGAATTCATTAAAGATGGGGTCGTGACTTTTACTGATGGAGAGTCGTTATGTTCAAAGTGGATTTTTCTTGTGTCTTCACATCTTTGGTGACAAAGATGTTTGAGAAAAGGATCGTTACTGGGAAAATGTGGCTCAAGTTTCTTTTGCAAACTCTCAAAGATTGTAAGCCTTTGTGGGAAAAAAATGAAGCTTAATAAGAAGAAATTGGAAACATCAGCTTGATGGTATAAAGAACTTGACATATATAGTGGAAAAGTTGTTACTAAAGAGGTTAAAGGGTCCGGTTTACATGAAGAAGAGACATACTTACCTGGAGAGGATAAAGACCATCATTGAAAATTATCATGAAGAGGCAGAAGGTGGTGATGTTGGGAGTGAGGATGAAAGTCAATATGGTGAATATAGAGGCAAAAGGATGTCTGTTGATGAAAGTATAAATTCTGAGGCAGGGTTGTCTGAAAAATCAGAATCTGATGGATGATGTTGAGGAGGAGCTAGAAGTTTTTAAGGATGTAAACTATGAAGAACAGATTCCAGATTAAGATGAAAACTACCTTGCCCCTGGTGACTCCTCAGGTGATGAAGAAGAACAAGCGGAGAGGTTGGTTAAAAGAAATATGCATGATGGTATTTTCAGTCTAAGGCAATTGTTCAACACTAGTGAGGAGTTTAAGGAGAATTTGATCAGATACATTCTAAAGACAAGGAGAAACGTTGTTTTTCATAGATGGGGGAAGACTAAACTTAGTGAAAAGTCTGCTGAGAATGATTGTGGATGCCGCATCTATTGCTCAGTGGAACATTCGATTGGGAAGTGGATGGTGAAAACCTATGAAGACGAGCATCAATGTCATCCTGTTGGGAGGTGTAAACAGATAAAGAGTCTTATGATTGCTGATCGTTTTCTATAAAACATTAGGCGAGATAGAAAAATGAGTGGTCAGAAAATCAAAGATGAAATGAAGAGGAGAAACAATATCATCATCTCACTTCCACAGTCACAAGTTTCAAGGAAAATTATATTTGATAAAATCCAATCTGAAACTAATGAACAATAAGCAAAACTAAGAGATTACGAGCATGAAATTAAGAGGTAAACTTGATTTATTTGAACTTTCATCCCACCTTTCGTTATGTTGACATTTAATTTTTTAAAATTTCATGACAAATAAAAACACAAACATGGAGATTAACACAATTAGAAGAGAGGATGGTGAAGAGATGTTCTCTCAAATCTACATTTGTTTTGAAGCTCTAAAGCGGTCATGGAAACAAAATTTCATACCCATCATCGGTTTAGATGGTAATTTTTAAAAACATTTTGTTCAGGGGATGATTTTGACAGCAATTGGAAGGATTCGAATAATCAGATATATCCTAGAGCTTGGACAGTGGTTTCGGCTTAGAACAATGATAACTAGGAATGGTTCATTCACAAGTTGAAGCTCGATTTGGGTATGGGTGAAGGTGAAGACATTTCTATCATATCTGACATGCATAGAAGTTTGATTTATGGTGTTGAAAAAGAGTTGCCAAAGGCTGAGCATCGAGCCTGCGCTAGAAACATCTACGCCAACATGAAGAAACTGCATAAGTCTGACACCTTGAAGCCATTGTTTTGGAGAGTTGCAAGCAGTTACAACGAAGCTGATTTCAAAGCGAATCATTGAACTTTTAGAGATTTTGATCTTCTGGCATGTGACAAGCTGTTGAAGAGAGATCACCGTATGTGGTGCGATCACTTTTTAGGATTGGTTGTTGTTGTTCGGATACTCACAACAATTTGACGGAGTCTTTAATAGGACTCTGAAAACTACAAGGAAGAAGCATTTGTGCATATGTTGGATCTCATAAAGAGAGATGCAATGAAAATAATAGCGAATAGGTATGAGATAGCTTGTAAGAAGACTGGAAGACACACAAAGAAAGCAAGAAAGGAGATGGAGAAGTCATGTGAAGAAGCACATCATTGTTACTCAGTCTCAAGTACTGGTGGGAAATTTGAGATTGTAGAAGAGACTAATGGCTATTCAGTGAGTCTCAACATGCACACTTGTGTCTGCAGAAAATGGGACTTGATAGGTATTCCTTGTCGTCATGTTGTTTGTATAATCTGAGATAACACCGCGTTAGCTGAGGACTACATCTTTGACTTTTATTTGACTGAGAACTAGAAAGAGACTTACTGTAAAAGTCTGAAGCTGGTTAATGGTCCTAAGTTTAGGAAAGAAACAGGAGGAAGATGCATTTTTGCACCCCTTATAAACGACCACTAGGTAGACCAAAAGGTAAAGCAAGGTTCAACGGTGTCCTAAACTTAGGACCATAAAGGAACTCCGGTTTTCTTCCATTATTTTATGCATTATATTCAGATTATTGTTATACTTTGCTTAATTATGTCTGAGTAGTTTGTCTAGTAAGGTTTAGGGTTTTATTAGGGTTTATATGAAATGCTGAGACATAGAACTGCTAGGGTGAATCTGTTTAGGATACTTAATTCGAATTGGACTTACTGCTTGGGTTCTAGTGTAGCTAACTAGAACCCTGAATTTAGGATACTGACAACTACAATACTATTTTCATTACCTGACATTAATTCTGTTGAGGTATGTTGTTAAATACATGCGCGAGCTGGTCTAGATTAACTTAGTGAACAAATTTAATATGACGTTAATGCTTGCCTAAGGTAGCATTGAATGACACTCCTTCTATAGTATCGATCGACGCTCGCTCCTTGTTCGCATGCGACAACTAGAACAAAGACTTAGTCATCTGAGTAGACTCACAACGAGAACTGGATATCTTACTATTGCATTCGATTTTTAGGGCGGTTCGTCACACACCATTAGCATTTATACATCATAATTCTTTTGCATGAAACCCTAAGTCTAGCTATTTTATCATATCGTTTACAACCAACTTCTTACTTTTCCACTACTATTTACTGCTTTAATATTAATCGCCTATCTTAATTTTAATATCTCTAGTCTACTGTGTGCCCACACTCCTTATGTATTCGATCGCTGAGTACTACAACTGAACCTCTTATTTTAGAGAGAAATTTTCTCTAGGGTAATTTGAGCGATATCAGGTTGCAACAAGGATACTTTCGATCTTAGGAGTTGAACTTGTTAGTTTGTGGATTTTTGAGGTGTTATCTTACATCGTACTCTGGAGAACGGTGATTTTCTAGTTTGTTGCTTGATCGGCTCCTCGAGTAATAGGATCGTTGGTTTGAAGGAGTTTTCTTCTTGCTGTCTCAGAATTGTTGTCATTGGTGAGGGGAAGCTTGATGGAGGCAGTAATGACAACAAGATGCTCATTAATTTCTATTTTAGCTTTTTTCTTGTTGAGCAAGACGTTCCATCATTTTTTCATCATCTCTATCATGTTAGTGATATCTGTAGCTGGTAGGGCTCTCCTTGTTGTCTCCGGTCATGATTGATCTTTCTCGGCAGTGCTTTCTAATTTGCTGGCATCACCAGTTATATGATATGAGTTTGGCATGTACTTGATGTGTATACGAATTCAATGGTGATTTTATTGAAAGACGTTTACTGCTTGATCAAAAGACGGATTACATTAGAAAAGACTGAATTTATTTGAAAAGATGACAACTCGACAAGAACAAAAAGAATAGTGAAAACCATATATCTTGTACTAAGAATCATGTATTTGTATTCTCCGCGGTCTTCGACTTCCTCTTTATATAACCGGCTACTTGTCTTGTATCGCTAAGTCGGCTTGTCATTTGACTGTCTCTTTAACCAGAAAAACAAGTTTAATTACTTGATAGTCCTTGTCTGAATAATGTAATCCATCTCAACAACCACTACACTAAAGCCATTTCACTGGAAAAAAGGAAACATTTACTAGTAATATGGAAGGCTGGAAAACAATGCTTCTTTTTCTTCTCCTCAAAGCCGGCTCTGACTCTATGGCCGTAAAACCATATTGGTTAAATTTATTCGAATACATCAAATTAGAGTTCAAAATAAAAAACAATAAGCAAAAATACAGCAGAAATACAGCTAAATATAATAACGGAATAAAAATACAAACGACATGTTGGTGCGACACAACTCAGCTGCCATAATACAAGAGAATTATCTAGCCATCACTGAATAAATTCTCAAATATATTTTAGAACCTCTCTTAACTACTACTAATGAAACAATAAAAGCACGTCGCTCCATGCTCCCTTTTGAGTTCAAACTGCAACCATAATATGTCACATGTACTCAATACTTTGGCAAAAATGTGTATCCTGTTTGAGATATATTTGTATATATATTTTTGTGAAAATTGATATACTTATTCTAGTTAGGAGTCTAAACTAGAATTGTATGTCATTTGTTAATCGACAGACTATCTGAGAAGCCGCCCTAATTCTAGGATGCGAGTTTAACTATTCAAAGGCGTCAAGTTGCATGACTTTTTGTATCGTCATATTTTACCAAAACCAAACCGATAACCTCAATATAAGTAAACCTACATGCCTACTACTTACATAGTGTTCTCGCGAGAAATCAGATTGACCATACACATATTATTTTCTATTTTCCTAAAATATTCAAAGTTTCATCAAAGTAAAATCATAACATAATTTCTATTTTTAATCTTACATTAAATCCATATTTTTGATAATTTTAAATTATTACACAAATGGGCTGACCAGTCGAAATGAGAAATAATAAGTACAAATATAGCAGAAATACATATAAATTTAGAAATGAGTTGAAAAAAATACAGACGACATATGGTGGAGAGTGACACAGTTCAACTGTCATAATACGAAAAGTTTATTTGGCCATCATTGCAAAATAGATCAATCTAGTTTCCATAAATTTGTATAATCACCACCACGAGAACGATCTCAATTCGGGATTTTTTCAATGAGCAAAGAGACGATGTGCTCTTTCAAGAACTCGGGGTTGGTGTAAGCATCTGCATACCTATAGAAAACATCGATGACACGCGAAAGGTTAAGAATTCTGATCAAGAAAGGGAAAAAAAATGAGTGAGGCCTCATGATCTCCTGGTTCAAGGTCTTCCAAGCATTTGAAACAATGTTGACAATTACTTGAACGGCTCGTTCCTTAGAAACACAAAATTGTTTCATATAACAATCAATTCCTGTCGCTACATGCTCCCTTTTGTGTTCAAACTGCAATTATAACATGTCAAATGTATTCAATACTTTGGCAAAAAAATGTATTCAGTTGGCTGCCATGTCAAATTGAATAGTTTATTTGTATGGACACTAATGATTTTTTCCAGATCGTTTTTAACCTAACTTTTAAATATTTGGACCAGTCACTGGCGACACAATCTATTCACTTTTCTCTATAGACAAAAATGAGCTAAACCTCTTGAATTCTCTTTATATATGACTATTTCCAAGATTGGCCCATTATGTTTTAGACATGGACAACTCATAGATAACTCACCCGCCCATTTGACATCCCTACTTAAATAGAAACTCTGAAGTCTATGCTCACCTCGTAGCTAGTAATGTCATTTGTGAATCGACATATTATCTCAGAAGCTACCCTTATTTTAGGGTGTGAGCTTAACCATTCAAAAGCATCAAGTTTTGCAAAATTTCCCATTCCCGCAAATGTCATGGCCATCATGGTATAGTAAGCAGAAGACAAGATAGCATTCTCTTTATACTCGTCAAATTTGGCAGTGTAATCTTTTCTTAACCATTTCACCTCTTGCATATATCCAGTGGCTGTTGATTTCAACTGATTTTGAAAAATTCAGTAATGACTAAAACGATTTCAAAAGAGAGAAAAAAAATTACAGTGTTCTTAAAAGTGATTAGTTAAGGTCTTAACTGATTTCTTAAGATGGAAGCCACAACCTGACCTTCCTTGATTCTCAAGCTCCTCCTCGAGTTTATCATAGAAATCAATCGTGACATGGTAAAGATGTTTCATGCTGTCAGGTATCCCCTTAGGGACTTCGGGAAGCCACCTGTATTAGAGCAAACCATGTTATAAGCCAGCCATCGAAAAATTCAAAAAATATAAAAATCTTTAATGTTTTGCGAAACGAGTACTTTTCCAATGCATATGTGAAAAGCTCAAGTTCTTCTCTTGTGCCATACGCATCATACATATCATCAAGCGCTGTGAGTAAAATGACTACACTAGCTAATGTAACTCGTGCTTGAGAATATTCAGGCTCAAAGTATGTTCCAAGTGCCCACAAGTACGCCTCGGCTACTCTATGTTTTGTGAACGTAATCTTAGATTCAAATTCCATTTCTTTGTGCCACCTGAAATGTAATGAAGAAGATTAAGTACATGCCAGACTAATACGCATACGTATGTGTTGCATAGCCAGTATTGATGTCATTTTCATGAAATATTTCAATGGCCCCTTTATTTATGGGACTCCACTTTCAAATAAATATGAGTTATTTGACTAAAAATTGGGAAATTGCAGTTTTACTACAAATTTAATACCACTTTTCAAATTAATTTTAAAAAGATAGACATTTTCATTTTCTTAGTTACAAAAAAGAAGATAGTCATTTTCATAAATAAATTAAGTCTATGAAGAAAAAACTAAATTAACCCTTTTAAATGCTTAAGCTAGTTTATAAAACATTTAAGAAGTTTATAAACTTAATCTCACCTCCCAAATTATGAACAGTAAACAATAATTACTAAATTAAATTCAAATATTATAATATTTTTTATTTAATATATTTTTGAAAAGTAATATCAAATTTATAATATTTCAGATAATTTCTCCTAATAGAAGGAGACCTATCTTGAATTTTTATTAGTGGGTGATTAACTCATAAATGAACGAACATAGGATGTAGGGGAGACTTTATCCATTTTAGCTAGTTGAAAATTAATAAATTTACATACTCAGTTGTTAGTATCGATAAAATTATAGGTGCACGTGCCCCATTAATGTTGTACTGCTTTGGCCCCTGGTTATTATCTATAGCTGATAATTAAGGAATTAACACATAATTTTAATCTGTCTTACAAAGATAGTAGTATTTGTGTTTTAATATAAACTTTTAGATTTTTTATCTATTTTACCAGTATTAATTAAAACAACGATTACATATAATATTTTTTTTTGTAAATTATGCATTACCATTAGATTATTTTTAATATTATAACTTAATTTTCAAAGTCTATGTACACTTCAAATTTACAATGGAACGAAGCAAAGATGTTTTAAATCGCAATAGAGGGATTGAAAATTATTTTAATAGAGAATCAGTCATATAATATTGTGTAAATCAAATATTAATATTAAATTATATGATAACATATATAAATTTAGCAAATTGTATGATTTAGTTAAGATATCAATTCTGTCATAAATATTTTTTGTAAAGTATATTTAATTGTTTTTTGTTTTAGAATTATTTTTATAAATATTATATAATATGTACACGATAGTAAATGAGAATAAACAGGGGAAAGTTATAGCATAAACAAATAATAGAATTAAAAAAAGTTGTATCAACGGTTAATTGATTCTTTCCTAAATAAGTATGAAGACAAAAACAAGTCAGTACTTTTTTTACAGTACTTTACATTTGATTAAACACTGCTGCCCGGAGTAAAATATATAAAAATGACTAAACTTGTGTCATCTAATTTTTTTATAAAGAAGCTAACTCCGAGTATTTATATCTCTGATTTATTAAGCGTATATAAATTATGGTCTTTATTCAGCCGAGATAGTTACCTTGCGACACAAGCAAGCTCTTGGCGGTGCAGCATTTGCAGCAAATTAAAGTCGATCTTTGCAAACTCAAGTAATGCTGCGTCACACTTATCTTCCGCCTCGTAGTATGAGATATATTGCCTCGTCTCTATCCTGGAGATGCCTTTGAATGGATGTTTAGGGCGTTCTTGATGCGTATTGAGAGATGAGGACTAGATCGAGAAGAAATTTCTTCTAAATGAGAGTTTGAGAAAGTGAGAGCTTCGTCAAGAGTTTCTTCTCCAGGAGTGCTCCATTGTGCAGCTTCATATAAGCTTAACATGCCCTTTGCATCTCCCACTAAGTGTACTTTGAATTTCCCATTCTCGTCCTTGAACTTGTTAAACACATCTTGAGACGTAGATATAAAAAAAAATAGCATTAAATAAATACCAAATATTTTAGTAAACTTGATTCATATAATTCCATATTTCATTTAAATTTTTTAAGGAATAAAATAATTACCAGCAGAAAGTTTCAACCCGAATTGCCTGAAAACTTGGAAAACTATTCCAACGGTGTACAGATCACATCCCTCTTGTCTTATCTTTCTGATTAAATTCAAGACAATCAAACGACTTCTCCAGTTGCTCTGTGATATCTTTCTCAAAATGATAGGAGACACCAAGACGACATAGTTTGTCGATGAACTTGATGTTCTCTATTGGATTCGCTCTTGAAGCCATAAACGACTCCTTCACACTCTCTTTTAGTGTACTATGCTTCTCTTTAAGTGTATCACTTGCCTATATGGAAGTGATTAGTTATGACTTATGAGTAGACATGAGTGAATCAAAAGACAGTAGGCTATACTATAAAGGGATTCCAATATTATAAATGATGCATGAAATAAAGAATTATATGAAAGCGATATACGTACAAGATCAGAATTTGAGAACGAAGTTAAGATATGCTCCCAGATGTTCACTGGAAAATCAGCTACTGGACGCTGAGCTTCACTCTCCATGCTAAAATTTTCCGGTAGCAATCGTCTTCTCAACTTCTTTTTTTTTTCTATGTAAATTGTTAAATCTCTCTTCCAAACTTAATCACTTGTGGTTTGACAAAGCTTTATCATGTCCTCTCTAGACTTATATATAGTAAATTTAAAGAACATTACATTCAGAGTTCCTTCTTTTTTTCTTAATAAATATAATATATGATTTTTGATGATTGAGTCGTGGGACAATTGTTTTCTTGGGTAAATAGCATAAAGATTTAGTTACGTAGACATTTGATAATTGTCCATGGTATCCTATATTAATACATTAAAAACATTATATATATATATATATATATTTCTTTTTTTCTTACGAAAAAAATTATTATTTTAGCGGAACTGTCATGATATATGATATTAAGCATTGAATGAGGGACACTGCTTAAAGTTGTTCGTACGCCAAATAGATCTCACGCCCATAAATTTTCATTCATGCAAACAATATAATTTCGGTAAGTGGTTCAGATAAAATAATAAATTAAGGCATTGAGTGGGGGGGCGGATAAAACGGTGGAGCGACCGCATGAAATTCTCCATTCAAGATATTGTAATTACAATTGTGTTTCTGCATTAAATATATTGAAAATGTTGTTTTAAATTGCAAGCGTTGAAAGAATAAATATAAAGAACGCTAGTGGATAAATGAAATATGAGTAAAAAAGAGTGTTTCTTTTAGTTTCACTTTCCATAATAAATTATTTAATTTATTTATATATGTTAGTTTAGTAGTGACATTAGAGCAACAATATTGATGTCCTTTAAAGTATCTCTTAGAGAGGAGGGGGACCACAAAATGCGGAGACCGAGGAAGAAAAAGAAGGAAAAATCCCTTAATTAAAGGACGACCCTTACTCTTTTCTGACCAAAAAAATATATAAGGGACTCTCTCTCCCGAAAAGAAAGATAAAGGACTTACCTCGGGACCACGGATAATGTTGCCCTTAGTGATTTGATATCACACATAATTTTACTCAATATTATATAGTAATTTTTTTTATAAATTAAAACTCGATAAATTAATAAATATTATAAGTTAATAAATTTTTTTAGTCTCGAATTGAATCAATGTAAAGTATAACACAATTTGATAAAATAATAATTTTATTTTAAAACTTTATTATAAATTTATGGTCCCATCATAAACATAAATTAATAATTAGTATTTGTAAAATTTATATAAATATAATCAATACAATGCATAGTATTTATAAATATAATCATGTTATTTTTTAATTTTATACTTAAAATGCTTTTACATTTACGGTATACACCAAATAATCAAATAAGAACAATACAAATTTGGTATCAATAAAATTTAATCAATATGTATACTATAAAGTCAATTATTCTTCATATTTCTACATAAACAAGCTTTAAAAAATCTATTTTTTTTTATAAATTAATAACTTTATAAATTAATAAAATATCAAATTTCAACATTATTAATTTATAGAATTTTTAATGTATATGATACAGAATATTATAATATTTGTTTTAATTAACAATGGTGATTTTATTAGAAACAACGCAGTAATAAAAAGAGTGATATTAATACAATTTATAATAATACGTGTATAAATTATTATAATCTTTATATAAATTATTTTTAAATAATTTTAGTTATGAAAATAATTAATAGTATAACATTTTATATATTTTTAATTTTATACAGTATTTTGGACCACTTTTATCAATTTCACCATTCATACATATATTTTAGACCGCTAGATCCGTTTGAACCACACGTATACCGCTAGATCCGCTTGATCCACTCTTATTCCATTCGATCTACTTGATCTGCTAGAACCGCAACGCTCGATACACTTTTTCCAACAAAAGTTGTGGTTCAAACAGATCAAAATTTACTAAAAAATTCTTGTTCCACTTTGAACAGTAAAACCACCAGCTAAAACATGTTGAGAAATTGTCAAAAATGCAATTTTTTTAGTATCACTTTTAATGTTTATCTTAATCATTTTTATCTTTATTTTTAAGGGAAAAAAACACATTTATAACTTTTGGATTAATCAATCTAAGACTGAGGGGTGATGTAGGGTTTAGGAATGTAAATTTAGGATTCTAATTAATTTTTAAAATATTACCTCTTACAAATAGTATTTATAAAAATGTCTCTTTAAAAAATGTAAAAATGAAAAATGATACCAATAATGTGGTAAACATAAAAATTCTCAAAATATCTTTGTGGTGGTTCCTTTTATTTTTATTTTAGTATTGCTTTTTGATAATATGTTCTTTGCAAAAGTCTGACTATTTGAAAACTATTATGTTAGTTAGTTTAAAAACTTATAAAATACTAATCTATTACCAACACACAATAGTGGAATACCCCAATGGTCACATTTTTTTCATGAAATGGGTTGGATTTTGCCATCTCAAATGAACAAACCATTAGTGGTTTTTCTAGTTTTGGCTTTTTGCATGGTCTACAATGACAATAAACCAATACGTTCTATATTATTTTGTTTGTTGTTATAAATTATTTATATTATTTTGTTTGAGTATTTTTCTTTTTGATAGATCAAGTTCACTAATTAGCAATTTGTATGTAAGGGCATGTTCCATTTGAACGAAGAAAAACAAAACTGAAGTGAAGAGTTTGCCGAAAAAATACGTGTTCCGAGACCCAATAAATATATAACACGAAATAGTTAAAAAAAAAGAAAGTAAATTTCAGTACTTATATTCAATAATATCTATAATTTCAGTAAGTCACTTTTTAAACTTTCATTTGTTATCTTAGTCGTTCTTAATTTATAAATCTTTGACAACCGTGGTTGATTTCTATGGTCAATTTTATACACTTTAATATAATTAAGGGAACAAGTAAATTTTATTTTTCTAATAAAAAATAAACCAGTTAGTGAAAATTGCATTACATGTTTCTTATTACGTTTTAAAAAATTATTATTTCAACACAAATTTTCATTTTTTCACTTTATTTTCTACCAATTTTTAATCATTATATTAAAAATAGAGTCACAAAAAATACCGTACAAAATTTATAGTAAAACCAATTCCTAATTTAACTAATATAAATTATTTAGTTATTTACATTAATCAATTAAGTATATAAAAATTCTAAAATTATAATTAGTCATAAGGATATTAATAACAAATAAACTTTAACAATAAGTAAAAATTTATTTTTAGTTATATAGAGTATATTGAGAAAAATATAAAAAATATTACAAAAGATTTCAATATTCTTTTATACATAATCCATTAATTAATTCATAATTACTATATAAAATTATTATAAATCAATATTTTATGATAAGACAAAATATAAAAAATTATGCTTCTTTTATTAATATTATGATTATAGTCTGTGTCATATTAAGATAGAAATAATAAATGAATTAAATATGACATAATTATGTTAAGTTTGTTGATTAACCTATTTTATTTTAAAAGGTATTTTTATCTAAATGCATAAATAAAATATCATTCACCGTTAGAATGGATTAAAATTCATAGATTATGTATATTTTTATACAAAAATAAATTTGTTAACATATGTTAAAATTTTATATCCACGCCTATATAATATTTTTATTTATTTATTTTGAAACTCACAATAGTATATTATCTAAAAATTATTGTATACAAAGTATAATAGTATATAACTAAACTTTAGTTTATGTGTTATTTGTAAAATATAATATTATTAAAAGGGAAATTTTAGTGTCACACAATATATAATACTATAATGTAAATCATATAGTATGTTACTATAACATAAAAATTATAAATTTAAAAGAAAAAAGTTCATATGTTAAGGAAAATAATAATCACACGTCCATGCATGTAGTTTAATGATGTGAAAGTTAAAACTACTTTATAGCATCCATAAATAAAGTTTCAAAACTAAATCTCTAATCCTTATAATAATAACATATATTAATTATATAACTAATAAAAAAATTCGGCCACACAAATAGACTCAGACCATTTATAGTGTATTTTGCCATTTCCTCTATAATATAAGAGCTTAAAAGGAATGAGATTTGTTTCAATGTATTTCTTTTAAAATATCAATCTTCAAATATAAAATAAAATATAAAAGAATGCTATTTTTTTGTAGAGAAAAATAGTAATCTATATTTTAGAAAAAGACTTAAAGATTGGTTGGGATAAATTTACCTCTAAATGCTATTATATAAGAAATATAGAGATGAGTTGGAAATACTTTTAGAGTTTCTAAACCATGTTATGCATTCTCTCATACTAGAAATGTATATGCTTCTCTTTCCTTCTTTCTCAGTTATTTCTTTTTCTATTTCTATTTTTTTGGTTTTTATTTTTTATTTTCTAATATTTAAAATATATTTTATTAAAATAGAATCACCAAATATCTACTTTACAGAATTCTTGAAAATTATATAGTAAAAAATAATTAATATGAGTTATTTAATTATTTAATTAACTAGTTAAATACATAATATTTATACAAAAATTTAGTAATTAATATGAATATTAATAATCAATCAGTTTTTACTATAAATTTAAATTTATTTTAGTTGTAATAAAATCTGATGAGAAAAATATTAGAAAAACTAAATAAAATTTTAAAATATTTTTATTAAATAATTCATTAAATAACTTTAATTGATTATAATATTTTAATAAATTAATGTTAATTAATCTTTTATTATAAAACGAAAATGAAATTATATGCTATTTGTATAAATTTTATAATTATATTTTATATTATATTAAAATGCTAAATAAATTAAATATGACTTAAGTGTATTAAGTTCATAGTTTAACTTATTTTATTTTAAAGGAATTTTATTAGGTAAATAAATAAAATATTATTCAAAGTTAAAATGGCTTAAAATTCGAAAATTTTGTTGTACTTTTATAAAAATATTAAATTGTTAACATACGTTAAATATATATATATATATTATATTTTTATTTTTGTTTTATATTATATAAAAATATAATAGTATATAACTAGGCTTTAGTTTATGTATTATTTACAAAATATGCTACTAAAAATTGAACTTTTATAGTTATACAATATATAATACTAAAATTTCAATCGCATATTTAAAAATTTAATATATTATCAAAATTTAAGATTAATATAATAAAAAAATTACCGTGTCAATGAAAATACTACTCACACATCTTAGTTTTGATTACATAAAACTTAAAACTACTTTTGAGCATCCTTAACGGATAAAGTTTTCAACTAAATCTAATCCTTATAATAATAACATATATTAATTACATAATTAATAAAAATTAAAAGCATCTTTAGCCACTAGAAAGATGAAAAAATAGATTTGGAGTCTGTCAACTCTGTTCTACATTTTCTCATATTGATTATGATAAACACATTCTTTTATGATATTTGTGTGGCTAAATTAATATGGAAAATAAAAATGGCAAAATCCTTACACATTGTGATACGTCCTAGATTCGGAAAGGATCACTCAAACGGTTCGAACGATATGAACTCGCCAAGAAGGGAGAACTGATGGGTTGAATGGTGACACAAAGGGTTGCGGATGGCCCGATGATACTACCAGAGATTCGTCGTTGCTTGATGTGACGCACAAGTCCAACGAACGAAGGTTTGTTTACGCGGAGATAACTTCACCAAGAAACAGAAATGTTCTAAACAAAGAACAAAGAGATAAACTCAAATAAAAGAAGAAAATTGATTGATTTGTTGATGTAGAATGATTACATATTTATAGTAGCAAAAACATATGAAAGGACTTAGAATTTTGTGGAAAAACATGCATAGAAAAAACAACAAGGATTAAAAATGGTCAAATGACTCTTTGGTTCTTGATCTGGTCGAAATGACCCTTGGTCTACTGTCCAGGTTCATCTGAATCTAGTCTGGTCAACAAATGACCCTTCGCCTACTGTCCAGGTTCGTCCGTACCAAACGGGTGTACTGCGGTAAGGAGCAGTACTGTGGTATGTCAGTGTTGGTGATTGATGAACTTTCGTGAACGGATGCCAACTTTTGTTGAACCAAATCTTCAGAAAGATTAAGTATCCTTGCTTTAGAGAGATTAGAATGATCGATCATCATGAAATCATCAAATTGGTCGGAAAGGACATGTTCACGACCATCGGGTAATGCGGTACGTACCAAACTGGCCAGAAGTGAAGTGTTGTGTTCCACTCGTTGATCTTGAGTTCTGGCTTAACTATTAGTCTTAGAATGTCGAATGGGTCAGGAAAGAGTTGCTGTGGGATGATCAATTCGGTCATTAGGTCGTGGTTCCAGCCTTAGGTCATTTCCGGATGTACGCGGGTCGATTCTATACACGGCTCGGTCCGTTGATCTGGTACGGTTGGATGGGTGAACCTCGGTTGAACTGATCTGATTGAACTGATTACCATGTTGGGCTTGTTCCATGTCCTCGGATGCATCACATTGTGCCATGAATTTTTCATGATATATTGTGACTATCTAAACCTTAACCCCAAAAACACATCTTAAGGCTACCCGGACGAGCTAGTCCAGTGGTATCCCGAGCTTCGGCTTGGAAGACACGGATTTGAACCTCGGGCGGGGAGGCGTGTTCAAGGCCGTAAAAGATACAAACAAAGGCTGACGCTGGGGCCTAAGTGGTAGACCACAACACCTGGTTAAACAAAAAAAAAACACATCTGAAGGCATATGCTCTAGTAATAATCTAAGGACTATAGTATCCCTGAAAACAAAATATTACTCTTATAAAAATAATAACTTATAAATTTATTTCTTAAACCAAATCATAAACTCAAAATTTAAACTTAACATCAAATCATATTCTCTAAACCATATTTTCCATACCAACCTTAAATTATAAACTTTTACAAAAATTTAACTATATTTACTTAAGAAAATTAACAATAAAATTAAAATGTTTTTAATTTACAAACCTTAACCCTAACTCCTAAACCTAAACCAGAAATCTTATATTTCAAAATCTAAAAATATTTTTCAAATCTTTAACCGTTTATGGTATATGTGAAATAGTTTAAGAGAATTAATTTGACTACTTATATCTCCAAAGTGTACTTATCTTTTCGGTCACACATCCAAAAAGAACTCTAAATTTAAGCGTGTTTGAGATAGAGTAAAAGGATGATGGGTGACATATCGGAAATTGATTTGTGATATCGTGTGAGTGAGGCCAAAGTACGAAAAAATGTCACGTGATAATTACATAGTTATTAAAAAGACTTTCAAACTTCCAAAATATTAACACACTGTTCATTATATTAAATGGGGCTTACATGCCGAATGAACGAGCGTGGAAAACCTACAACCGCGAACGGTCGGGACGTTACATAAATCTTAAAATCTCAGTTCCAAAATAACGAAACTTAAATACTACAATTACTGTAAAATCAAAATTTTAAATTGTATATCAATATATAAATTAAATAAATGATATAAGATTATAAAAAACAAATAAATAACAAAAAACAAATATAATGAAAAAATTTCATTGGTCATCCTTAAAAACCAGAATGACCTATCAACCATTAATACAATCCAATCTTAACTTTTGTCTCTTTTTTAATAGAGAATGAACCAGATCTACACACAACGGAGGAAAAAGAAGAACAAACTTCTCATCTTCTTCAATCTAAAACGTGAATCTCATCTCCATCGCATTATCACTGTCTCCATCTCTATCGCATTATCACTGTCTCCATCTCCATCATTGTCTCTTTTCTGTCTCGGTTTTTCTATTCTTCATCTCTTAACGTCTTGAAACTTGAACCACCTTCGTCTCCGTCTCGTTAGTGCCTTTGTCTCGTCTTTGCCTTTATGTCATCATCTTGTCGTATTTGTCACTATGCATCTGGGACCTATTGGATTAAGGTTAAAAGAAAAAGAAACTTAAGATACAAGATAAAAATCTAATACTATCGGGATATGAAATTAAGTTTTAAAATATGGTTAGAAGTTTTAAAATATGTTACCTAATATGATTATGAGTTATTAAACTCTATATAAAAAATGTCAATTTGTGATATATTTCCTCCGTGTTATTATAAGTGTCGTTTAATGTTTTTACCCTATTTATTATATTATTTTATTGGATTTTATTAATTAATGAGTTAAAATTAAAGGTAACGCTTAAAAAAATATTTATTATTTTTTTTGAAAATATAAAACATCACTTATAATGAGATAAATTTTAAAAATTAAATTGACCCTTAATATTTTTTTTTGGTCAACGACACTTAATATTTTTTAAAGCAATATTAATTTTTTTCTTGAATTTTCGTCTTTGAATCCTATAAGACCGCGTCTCAAGCTCTCAGATTCCACCGCGTCCGTTGTGTCATAACTCCACTTGAACGATGCCGGAGCACGCTATAGTATATATATATATATATTTGTATTATATTTTTAATTGATTAAAAGTAAATATATATAAAACTTTTTTTTGATTTCTGAATAGTCACGTAATAGCCAAATAATTAAATATGACTAAATAACCACAAAACATTGGGAAAATGAGTTTTAAATTCCCAATTATTTGAAATCAATACTTTTAATATTCAATTATCACTTACGCATATTTAATTCCAAAGTCATAATTGACTATACAAAAATTAGACTTAAAAGGGTCAAACATTAATTATTAAATGGTAACGTTAAATGCAATAAGAGAAATTATCAAAAATACCAATTTTTTGTACCATTTTTCATTTTTACCTTAATCATTTTTATTTTTATTTTTTAAGAGAGAAAAACACACTTATAACCCTTGGATTAATTAATCTAAGACCTAGGGTTTAGAATTAAGAGGTGGGGGTAGAGTTTAGGAATGTAAAATTTAGAAGTTTAATTAATTTAAAAAAAAAAATCTTAAAAAGTGGTATTTATAAAAATGTCTTTTTAATGAAGGTAAAAGTAAAAATTGATATAAGGAAAGTGATATTTTTGAAAATCCTCATAGATTAAAGATCAAGTTTGGCTTTCAAAACCAAGAACAATTTCTTTTTCATGATTCTGAGTCAGATAAGTGATTATCAGTGACCGAAGATCAATCAAGTACTTTCGATTAAAACCATCCTCTCATAAAAAATAGCGAGAATTTCAAGTTTACCACTTTTGTTGTATCACTTTTCATTTTTACCATCATTAAAAAGATATTTTCAAAAATACCTCCTTTTAAAGAGATAATTTAAAAAAAAATTAGAATCCTAAATTTTACATTCCTAACCCCTACCCCCACCCTACACCACCCTTTAATTCTAAACCCTAAGTCTTAGATTAATTAACCCAAGGATTATAAGTGTGTTTTTTTCCTCTTAAAAAACAAGGGTAAAAGTGATTAAGTTATTTTTGAAAAGTGGTATAAAAAAGTGGTATTTTGACAATTTTTTCTCAAAAATACCCTTGATTGATGTTCTATAACTGTAATCGCTTCCTCTCACTCATAATCGTGTAAATAAAGATGATTTTAGTGTTTTGGATTTTGAAAGCCAAACCTGATCTTTAATCAATTTGCACATAACGTTACCATTTACTAATTAATGTTTGACAATTTTAAAATCTAATTTTTCACAGTCAACTATGATTTCTGGATTAAATCTACACAAGTGATAGTGGAATATTAAAAGTGTTGATTTCAACTAGTTGAAGATTTAAATAATCATTTTCCCACAAAACTTTACGTCTATTTCGTGATTAAATTAACCATAGAATACATGTGCAAAATGTTTATTGTAGAGTTTCAAAGACTATTTGATCAAGATTGTATAAACACGTGTTTTCCAGATTTTTTGGTGACTAACTAAAGAGAATTGCTTAAAATATTTTAAGTTGGTTATCAGTTTTCAAAATTACACTTAATCGAACATATCTTATATTATTGAGTTTGTGTTTAGTGATTATTTTTAAGTTTTTGCATTTAGGGGTGAAATTAAACTTCTATAAATGTTTTATACATTATTATTAAATATTAATAAATAATTTAGGAAAATTACTTTAATATTTTTATTAAAATTTAAAGTATTTATAAAAATAGTTATCACTTTTGAAAAGCGATAACAAACTCATGGTAAAATTAAAATTTCTTCCTAATTATACCGTCACAAGTTGCTAGTCACTGTTTTTCTACTTGTGCCTAGCCTAGACATTATGGACCACAGGTACTCTTTAATTTGTTTCAACATGCAAAATGAAGAAAAGTTATAGGGATATTTTTCTCTTTACATTGTAGATAAGGGCATTTAAAGGACGTCTTCCATAGGTTCTGAATTGCGAAAGGAATCTATGCCTTCCTCTCAACTTATTCACATGCTGAGTTAAAAAAAAAAGACTTAATCTCATGTTCCAAAAAACTGCCAAAATGACTGTGCATGCATAATAATACAATTATTGAATAACTGGGACTTGGTATCGATGCTCACACAATTTAATGATGTGATACACTGATATTTATCCACCATATACCCAATTTGTGGTCGTTCCTTTTCTCTGGAATTATCTTTGGAGAAGATATTTCGTTATCATGATAGTGGCTAGTGGCCTAGTTGAAAGCATGAGCAAAACATTTATGATCAACGATCTGATCCGAAATGAATTAATCCGATTCCAAGAGTTCAGACACTGAATTTTCATTTGTTAAGTTGATTTAAAGGTTAAAATATCCAAATCCGATTTGAATCCTTCTCAAATATACAATTTTTAAAATTATAAAAATATTCATATAATAAATAAAAATATTTTTAAATATAAAAATATTACCAACACTAATTTTATTGATAACATAATATTTGCTAGCTAGACGAATAATATACCACTACATTACTACACATCTGAAAAAGTAATATATTGAAAACTACATGAATTATATGAATCATATATATAGTTGCTAAACATCTATGAACTAATATTTGTTATGTTGCTAACGCTATATACATACTTTTGATACTGGAAAAATATGTCAAATTTGGAATTTGGCATCACCCAATAATTTTTTTTTCTTTTGAAAAACAGATCATAATACACATCCAAATGATTAAAACCAAAATAAAAAACATAGATTTAATCATTCAAAATGTAAGGTTATATATCAAAATATGTGATAACATATTAAAACATTTTAAACCTCATTGAAAATTGATGGATACAATTCCAATACACTTTTATGGTTATTTTAGTTATGTTGATGGTGATAGCAACATAATATATATTAATTCATGGATGTTGTTATATTATTCATATAGCTAATGTAGTTTTAATACATTATTTTGTCGAGATATATGGTCATGTGGTGTTGTATAGTTCGTGTAGGTAACAATTATTTTTTCTTTTATGTATCCGATGTTAAAGTACTGTGTTAGATATAAAAAGTTAAACAAGAGTTATGTCGGCGACGAAATGCGATTTAGGGTTATGCATCATCATCGATGGAAACGAGGACATTGAAAGGGGAATCGAAGATTGGAGAGTGCGGGATGCATGGTGATTCGCAAGGAAGATTGGGGAGATCTCCATCAATGGAATCGAACCAAAACGAATCGAAGAGAGAGTTTCCATAAGAGATATAGTACGGATCTTCAAGGATTATCGGACTAGGATGTCGATTTCAGTCATCATCAAGACTAAATCACAGATCCACAAAGGTATGACCTTGGTAACCATATATCAAGACTATATCTTCTTAATGGGATTGGTGATTCTCGACAATGGGTATTCTGGGAAGTAGTAAAGGCTTAGATTCGGAGAGAAAGGGTTTGGGTATACGTGTCCATTATAAAAGGAAGGGTTTCTCTTTAGAGTTCCACACACTGCAAACACAGTTTAGAGCTTCAAACATTATCGACTCTTATCCGTACTGGTAAATTCTTTTGGTATCAATGGCTCAGAGTTCTTTAATTGGCAAGGCTGGAAATGGAAAACATGGCTAAGGTACAAGGAAGCGGTTGAAGATCTCGGTGCCGCATTTTCACAACTCGGAGCTTATTAAAAGCTATTCCAAGACGGTGGTTGGGAGGTGTATGAACCCTGGTGCGCAAGATTGTGCAGCATTGGTGAGTAATTTTCCAAAGATTTGGAAAACGGAGGATCGAGTCTCTGGTGCAGAGCTTGGTCATGGAAAGTTTCATTTTGATTTTGAGAATGAAGAAGACATTGAAGCAGTCCTTCAGTACCAACCATATCACTTCGATTACTGGATGGTTGCTCTTGCTCGATGGCAACCAAAGAAGACACAAAACTTTCCTTCGGAAATCACATTTTGGATCAAGGTTTTGGGGATCCCTTTGGAATTCTGGGCAGACACAACTTTCCAAAGCATTGGAGATGCACTGGGCAGAACATGAGAGGTTGATTTGGACTATGGAAGGGTTCATGTGACCATGGATGCTTTCAAGGAGCTAATCTTTGATACAACAATAGATTTTAAAGGGGATGAGTTTCATGATGGGGAGGAATCTCAGGTTTCCATTAGGTACGAAAGATTATTTGGCTACTGTACACTTTGTTACAGCCTGTACCACACAATGGAGAAGTGCCCTTTAAATCCGAAGAAGAGCCCGATTAAGGAGAGAGAGTCAAGAAAAGACCTGGGGAGAAATGGGAGAAGTGAGGACAGAGCAAGAAGCTACAAAGGGGTTGTTATTAACGGTAATGGAGGGAACCAAGATAGAGAGAAGGAAAACAAGGAGTATGTGGGAAAAGGTAAAGGAAAAATGTTTGAAGAAGGAGAATCAAAATGGGTGAAGGCTGGGGAAAAGGAGTATAAGAGGTCACAACACCGTCCTAACCATCGTGGAGATGAAGAAAGCTCTCGTATTAGGAACACTAGGCGGGAACCATCACGGGAACACACTCAGGGTAGGATGAACCGAGGAGTAAGAAGAGATAGAAGTCCAAGAAGAGAAGGCAGGGTAGAGAGAAGGGAGGAAGGTGAGATTTTGGAACAGGAACTGAAGAATCCTCAGTTGGAGAGAAACATCTTGCCTCTTGATCAGCCATCACCTGCCTTTCAAGCAGCTTTGCTCCTCACACAGGCTGCTCCAAAACAAGTACTATCGGGTTCTGTAGATAAAGTAGCTAGTTTAGATAAGGCTAAGGAAAAGATTGAGGAACAAACTCTTGTGGTAGCTGTTGAGGGAATAGAGGTAGATACGCATGATGATAGTTTTGTTGACTCTAATGGTGCTGGAAACATAGAGGATCAGTTTCAGGACTTAACAGAGGAGGAGATGGAGGAATTAATCAGGGATCAGGCGATGGAAGAGGGCATAGGTGAGGAAATAAATGGAACACAATGGAGAAGATGGGAAAGAGCGGGTTCAAGAGGACAAGGGGAAGAAGCAAGGGGATCGTAAGGGCCTCCTTAAGCCAACAGTAGCCACTGGAGGCGTTGTAGTTTTGTTATCTGGTTTTCATTTCTGGCTTTTGAATTCTATGTTTTCTGGTTTGAGGCGTTGGCTGTTGGTAAGCCTTGTTATGAGTTTATCATGGAATAAATCAGTTATTTTGGTTGTTTGGTATTGGGTTTCTTCAGGGAGAATTAGCATGATTAAGGTTTTCTTGTATCAAGTTGATATGCCACAAGTTTTATACTTCAAATCACAAGGCACACATTGGCTCGGGTACAGGATGGGTTGGGAGAAGGAAATTTCTTTAAAAAACTCATGGGATGAATGGCGTCTGTTTTTCAAAATGGAACTACTCTGGACTTTGTGTATGGTCTCATTAAACCATGTGTACACACAAATCTATCTTCTGGATGTTGTGTATGATGAAATCTTCTGGTTACGGTTGTGGAGTGGGCATATGGTTTTCTCAAGAAGATTTAAAAGGAAAGGAGTTAAGGACGTTTCTATTTATTGTATTGATAATTCGGTGATAGAGGTTTGTATAATGGATATTATTTTTTGGACAGGTTCACGGTTAAGACAGAGATGGGTTTATGGAGTTGCACTTTGAACGTACCAAATGGTGTATTATTCAAAGGCTATTCAAATTACTTTCACTCTGTTGGGTTGTGGTTGGTTTCTCTATCGAAGGATGTCATTATATCCACTTTGGCAGCTCTAGGGAGCAAAAATAATAATTGTTAATATGAAAGTATTAAACTGGAACTGAAGGGATATGGGAATCAAATATACGATTAGCTATCTAAAAAAAAAGCATAAATACAGACCAGATTTCTTATTTTATCGGATACAAAACAGGATTTTGGCTTTGTTCAAGGTTTCCAATTTCATTTTGGGTTTGATCAACTATTAACAGTGGATCCAAACGGCACAAGCGGAACATTGTCACTATTCTATAATAATGAATACCAAGTTAATGTCTTGTATTCCAGTAATAGGATCACTACAAAAAAACTAGTCATTGATAGCACATTATTATAGCTCGTTTTACGTAACTGCTATCGTAGATGGGTTAAAATTTTTATTAGTATTCAATAGCATTGCATGAACGCTATAATAAATTTTAACTAAGCGGGAAACTAAATTTAGCTTTCCGCGACACTTAATTAAAATTTTGGTCAAAATTTAGCTTAAAAATTTCGTTTTCCACTACACTTAGCTAAAATCCCTAATACTAATCCTTTTCTCTCAGTTTTGCCTTTTGTGTACTGAACCCTAAAATCGATCTCCACCTCCGAAATCGAGCTCCACCGCCGAAATCGAGCTCCACCGCCGAAATATTCTCCGCTGTTTCTCCATGTCACCAATCTCTTCGATTCGACTCTGCTTCTCCATCTCGCAGGTATAGTTCGTTCACATTTTGACATCTCCGTCGAAATGAGAACAAATCGAATCGAGTTCTCTGGGTTACAGTTGTTGCTTCTTTTGATTTCTTGTTTGATTCGAGTTTGATTCATGACAACATTATCTTAGGGTTGTAGATTAACTTCGTTGTGTTATTGGTTGAACATTATCTTGTTTGGTACTTCTTTACTACATTATCTTGTTTGGTACTTCTTTACTACATTATCGTCTCAGATATTTGTTTTTTATTTATTTTGTATTGTGGTTTACTTCGTTTTGTTAGTAGTATAACGTACGGTTGTAGATTTATCTTAGGGATTCAATTTGTTTGTTCTGTGATCTACTCTTAATTTGTTTGAATCTAAAGACACCTTAACATTGCCTTTATATTACTAAAGTTAAAATCTAGGTTCCAACACAGAATGGTGGACAAAACATGGGTGCATCTAAGCAGGTAATGTATTCATTCATATTTGTTACGTTTCATTTGCTTTCAAGAGAGTTAACTTAATTTTTTGTGTTTTGCTTTTCATATTGTTAATCGATGAGTTGATCTTGCATATGAGAGAGGGGCTTCAAAGTTTGTACGAGATGTGGCTACAGCTTGGGGAGGGATTGATATGATAGTATGTCCGTGTGTTGACTGCAGAAACTTAGATCGTCACTCCGGAAGTGTAGTTGTTGACCATCTAGTAACTAGGGGAATGGAGGAGGGTTAAAAGATGCGAGCTGAATGGTACCTACATGGAGAACTCGACTCATGGGTTGCAGCTGGAAGGGAAGCTGATTGGAATGATGAGATCTTCGGTTTATATAGAGCTACTGAGGGTTTTGATGAAGGTTTATCTGAGATGGCAGAGGGAGAAGACGAGTTTTTGGCCAAGCTTGCTGATGCTGAGACACCCTTGTATCCGAACTGTGTCAATCATAGTAAGCTGTCTGCAATTGTTTCGTTGTTTAGGTTGAAGACTTAGATTGGATGGTCTGACAAGAGCTTCAACGATCTTCTTGAGACTTTGCCGGAGATGTTACCAGAAGATAATGTTCTTCACACATCACTTTATGATGTGAAGAAATTCTTGAAATCATTTGACATGGGTTATGAGAAGATTGACACCTGTATCAACGACTACTGTCTATTCAGAAAGAGGTTCAAGAATTTTGAGAAGTGTCCAATATGTAAGGCTTCAAGGTGGAAGACTAATTTGCATACTACGGAGAAGAAGAAAGGCGTCCCACAGAAAGTCTTACGCTACTTTCCCATTATAGCAAGACTGAAGAGAATGTTCTGGTCTGAGGAGATGGCCAAGGATTTGAGGTGGCACTTTAGCAACAAATGCAGTGACTTGGGCTCAAATGGATGCTAAGTACCCTGCATTTGCAACTGAAGAGAGGAACCTGAGGCTTGGACTTTCAACAGACGGATTCAATCCATTCAACATGAAGAATACTATGTACAGTTGCTGGCCCGTTTTGGTGGTGATTTATAACTTACCTCCTGACTTATGCATGAAGAAGAAGAACATCATGCTATGATTGTTAATTCCTGGTCCACATCAGCCTGGTAATAGCATTGATGTGTACTTAGAACCCCTCATTGAAGATCTTAACAGTCTGTGGAGCATTGGAGAGTTAACATACGATGCCATGACACGATCAACATTTAATCTCAAGGCGATGCTTCTCTTGACTATCAATGATTTCCCAGCTTATGGGAATCTTGCAGGCTGCAAGGTCAAAGGTAAAATGGGTTGTCCGTTGTGTGGGAAGAACACTGATAGCATGTGGCTAAAGCACAGCAGAAAACATGTCTACATGTGCCATAGAAAGGGTCTGCCACCAACTCACAATTTCCGGGGAAAGAAGAAATGGTTTGATGGGAAAGCTGAAAAAGGAAGAAGAGGAAGAATACTAACTGGACGTGAGATATCTCAAAACCTTAGGAATTTCAAAAATGTGTTTGGAAATTTGAAAGGATCTGCAAGTAAGAGAAAAAGGAATCCTTCCTCTGTAAATCTAGGCTCTGATAGTGAGACTTTTTCGAGTGAATCCGAGGAAGATGAAGAAGTACAAGTAGATGAAGAAGAGTTAACTAAATGGAAAAAGAGGTCAATCTTCTTCACACTACCTTACTGGGAGGTAAGTTTGTTGTTTTATATGCTTAAATAATTTTATATTGCAACTGTCTTCTTTATTTTAACTTATATATTCTGTTTGGTTTATTGTTATGAGTAGAAGCTTCCGGTGAGGCACAATCTAGATGTAATGCACATGGAAAGAAATGTTTGTGTGAGTTTAGTATCAACGTTGTTACACTGTGGGAAATCAAAGGATGGCCTGGCAGCTCGTAAAGATCTGGAGGACCTTGGTATTAGGCCAGAGTTATACCCTAGAATCCAGGGTAAACGCACATATCTTCCTCCAGCACCGTGGTCTTTGTCCAAGGCAGAGAAGAAGATCTTTTGCAGGCGTTTGTTTGGCTTTAAAAGGCCAGATGGATATTGTTCTAACATATCAAGATCTGTCTCATTAGATAATTTAAAAGTCTCAGGGTTGAAATCACATGACTACCATGTGTTAATGCAATAACTTCTGCTCATTGCACTTAAAGGATTGTTACCTAAAGGACTGAGGCTTGCCGTTTTTAGGTAATGCGCATTCTTCAATGTGTTGTGTCAGAGAGTGATTGACATGGAGAAGCTTCTGGTTATGGAAGCTGAGGTAGTTGAAACTCTGTGCTTGTTTGAGAGATTCTTTCCTCCAAGTTTATTTGATATCATGCTCCATTTGACTGTACATCTTGGAAGAGCGGCTTGACTTGGTGGACTAGTCCAATTTAGATGGATGTACCCATTTGAAAGGTACACAATATATATGTGTAGTTTTAATTTAACAATTCTTCAGTTAACCTTTCAAATTGGATATTTGTTTTAGGTACATGAAAGTCCTCAAGGACTTTTTGAGGAATCTTGCAAGACCCGAAGGGTGCATCGCCAAGTCATATCTAGCTGAGGAATGTATCCGTTTTTGCAGTGAGTTTCTGAAGAAGACAACAAATGTCCAAGAGAAAGTAGAAACAAACATGGAGTATGAGAACAATTCTATATTAGAGGATCGTCCAATATCAACCAAAACTACATTAACTCCGTCTGAGATGGAACTGAGAGTTGCACATTTTGCTATCATCCAAAATATGTCTATAGTGGAACCTTATGTAGAGTAAGTGTCATATTTAAGCCTATTTCACTAACTCGATTACATTATGTCATCAATATTCTGATGTATTTGTTTTGAATTTGAAGTGAGCATCTACAATATCTACAAGATACATACAGAAAATGTCGAGAAGATGCATCGACGTTATGGAGTATGCATACAAAGAATTTTGCAAGTTGGTTAAAAGAAAAGGTAGTGATTTATTTTCCAAGTGTTTTAATTAGATGTTACTGTACGTTAATTTGTAATTGTTTTGACTTTATCAGGTGCCTCTTGATTCTACAGAACATGGAGATACACTAAAGTGGATAGCTTATGGTCCACGATGTTCTGCCAAGTCATACACAAGGTTCATAGTTAATGGCCAGAGGTTTCACACTATATCGGTTGATAGGAAAAGTCAGAATAGTGGTGTTTATTATGAGGCAACGACAGTTTGTAAATCTAGTGCCAAAGATACATCACACGTGGTTGATTTGGTGTCTTACTACGGCATATTAACTGATATAATTTTGATGGATTATAATGTCTTCTACGTTCCTCTGTTTCGGTGTCACTGGGCTGTTAAGGGTAATGGAGTTAAGATTGAAGATGGTTTTACACTAGTAAACATGAATCAAAGCCAAGCCTCTTTTGCTAATGATCCGTACATACTAGCATCTCAAGCAAAGCAAGTGTTTTACTCTAGGGAAGATGAGTCATCTAGTTGGTATATTGTAATGAGAGGTCCGTCTAGAAGATACAGTAAGGAAGACATTCAAGAGGAAACTGCAGACATGGGACCAATGCCAGCTAACATTGACATGGATGTTGACATAGATGAAGCTGAGAATGCCAGAACTGATTGTGAATGCATATTTTTGTGAATCGTATCCTTATTGTTGTCTTTGATGTGAATTTCATATGTTTGATGCTTGTTACTGTGTCATTGTCTCTTAGTTATCAGTTATTAGCAAAGTCATTGATGTTTGGTTTGAATATTATGTTCTGTATGGAGCTAACTCTTTATAATATTTTTTTTCCAGGTAAACTGAGATGGGACGTCCAAAGACAAAAAAACGGGAAGGAAACCTACAAAGAAAGCAAAAGTAGTAGATGATCAAGATGTTGAGTTCGTGTGTAGTTTAAAAACACCAGATATACCTGTGGAAGAGCAGCCTGAGGAAGAAGAGCATGAGCAAGAGCAGGATAAGGAGCAGCCTGAGGAAGTAGAGCACGATCATGAGAAGGAACAAGATAATTCTGAGGAATAAGAGCATGAGCAGGAGCAGGAACAAGATAATTCTGACAAAGAAGAGCATGAGCAAGAGCATGAACAAGATAATTGTGACAAAGAAGTGCATGAGCAGGAGCAGGAGCAGGAACAAGATCATTATGAGGAAGACGAGGGTAGATATAAGTAAGACGAAATTAGCTTGCTTCAATGTCAAACACAAGACTATCACTGAAATGCAAGAGAAGCAAAATCATCTCTAGCAAATGGTTAACGAGTTACAGTTTGAACTTGCCAAAGTTAGAAGCCATGTAAGACAATTGTCTATTATTAAGTTAAGATAAGAGGTAATAACTCCGTTGTTTTGGGTTTCTGTAATAGAAAGAAGACAATGAAGTGGGTGAAACTCGGCTGCGAGAGTAGGTCATGTATATAAGATGAATGTAAGGCTTTCTAGTGTACACTATAACATTTTGCCATCATTATTATTTTCAGAGTGTGAACAAGAGATCACAGAAGAGGTGTCTTCTTATTGATTGGGCTGATGAAGATGTGAACATTAGTGAGGGCCGTATCCTTTCTTCTGACCCAGATGATATAGTGAATGACATTAGATTAGCCCCTAAGGATGTTAAAGTAATGGTTGATGCTGCTACTGAGCGTGAAGCATTTCTATGGAGGCCTACGAGTAACATGCGTACAATTCAGGAAGCTCTTGGTCATGTTATTGCATGGCCTAAGCATAAATGTGTTGAACTAGGCTTGGGGCTTCTACCAGAAGATATTGCACCACTGGTATAGGTTTTTCCGATTGCATTAAGATTATAGATAAGGTAATGATGTATTTGCCTTTCATGAGTTTGTATCTTAACATGTTTGACAGGGCTCGGGAACAAATTCTCTCAACAAATGCAAGCTACTGGATTTGTCTGATGATGATGTAGTTGTTGCTGAAGGCCATTGGCAGACACAAGAAGCAAAGGCACTGGTTAATGGAATTCCTCTCGGACCCAAAGCAGTTAAAGTATTTCTCGATGTGGTACTTGAACAAAGGACGTATTTATGGAGGCCTACGATGGAGCTGACATACCTTGAAGACTGCTTACACTCCTTTATAGCATGGTCTGTTCGCAAAGTTGTTTTTGAGAACCCACCAGGAGGGACAACACAACAATCTCCAACTTCTAACATTGCGTCTTCAGCAGGAACCGCAAGAGAAACAAGAAATAAAGATACTAAGGCTGTAGGTCCTAGGTCTCCAAGAAGAAGTGGTAATAAAGTTACAAAATTAGGAGCAAAACATCAACTCCTCCTCAAAAGTCTCCAGCAACTAATCAGGTAAATATTTGGTCTGTTTCAATCATCTATAGGTTTATTAATCTTTGGGTTTGAATTAGTGTGTATTGTAAACATGTCAGCTTAATCATCGGTCTAAACCAATACAAGCGAATAACAAGTGCAAACTAATGGACATTGGTGGAAGGAAACAAGTTGTTGCTGAAGGACGTGTGCATTCAACTGACCTTGACCAAATGGTTCACTTTGTACGGTTGGGTCCGGATGCAGCTAGAGTGTGGGTTGATGCAGTGGTCTTAGATGATGCCGAAGTGTGGAGGAAGTCAGATGAGATCGAGTTTTTGAAGGATGCACATGGTTCATCAATTGCATGGCCAATTGATAAATTGATCATCTATTAAGATGATGTAAGTGTTGTGCCTTATGTTTTAAAGATGCAAAAGTAATTGCTTATCTGATGGGAGTTTTATTGATGCAACCTACAACAGGGGATGAAGAACTTTGGTCCGACTTAGCTAATTTCAAGCTAGGTAATGAACAAGAAGTTGTACCTTTTCTTCTAAGCCTATGCTTATGACTATATTATGTGTTTAGAAACTTGTTTATGACTATGTTTTGTGTTCTAAAACTGCATATGGTATCTTCCTTCTGTAATGACTTATGTAGTTGAAACTTTTAATATGAATGTTGTTGTTGTTGTTGATGTATCTATAATGGAAGCAGGTTACAAAATACTACCATATAATAGCTTTCATACAAAGTATCAATAGCAAAAAAAAACAGCTATAGTCACAGATAATAGCATTTAAAATATCATACGATTCGAACTATCATAACAACTGAAATGCTATAATTATATTTAGTATAGCACTTATCAAAAGCGATAATCAAAATATGCGATTGCTATTGTAGAAGGCCTTATCATGGCACGAAATATGTATCGTAATCAATATGTAACGGAAATAAATCATGCCGTAGTTTCATTAATAATAGCACCTACATTTTCGCTATGAAATACTCACATTTTGTAGCATTACAAAAAATGCTATCTTAAAGGGGGTACCTATGATGGCTGCCGCATACATAACATTTATGAATTTACTATCATACATCTACCATAGCATAAAACTCGCGCTAACAATGTCCATATTTCTTGTAGTGGATGATCAATCTAGAAGTTGTGATTATGGGAACAAAAGTTTTATTAACATTTGTGTATGGGGATCCGGTCCAACATAACATAGATCATGTATGGGAAAGAGTGACGCGATATGGTTTCTCAAGACTGGATCCATGTTTCATCATTGGAGATTTAAATAAGATTACCGATAATCATGAAAAACAAGGAGGACCTATGCGAAGTGCCATATCCTTCTTAGCTTTTAATAATATGATTAGAAATTGCAGACTTACTAAATTTCTGGGACGAGGTAATACTATGTCATGGTAAGGAAGGAGGGGAAAAGAAATTATTTGATGCCGGCTAGATCGTGCTCTAGCAAACAAGGATTGGCATTCAATATTTCCTTTCTCTTATACAAAATATTTGGAAATGGTTGTATCTGATCATAGACCGATTGTGGCCTTTCTGGAAAATAAGATTTATAAATGGAAGAGTCAACTTCGCTTGGATAAAAGATGGATTGGGCATGAGGGTTTTATGGAATCTATATATAGGGGATGGGTGAGACCAGGAGGAGATAATATGATGACTTCATGGGGAAAATCAGCAATTGTCGACATGAAGTTTCGAGATGCCGAAAAAATAATCCCCAATATGGAAAGGATAAAATCAATGAGCTCCAAAGAGCATTGGAAAAAGTGCAAACAGATAACAATAGATCGCAGGAGGACATAATAGAGGTGTCTAGGAAACTCCAAGAGGCCTATACGAACGAAGAGGAATACTGGAAACAAAAAAGTCGAAACATGTGGAATACATCAGGTAATCTAAACACCAAATTCTATCATGCCTTGACGAAACAAGGGTACACTCGAAATAGGAATCTGGGTTTATATGATGAAGCTGGACAATGGATAACAAAGGAGAAAGGGGTGGAAAAGGTAGCTTGGAATATTTCGAGGAACTATTCACTACCACTTCCCCAACCGACTTCACCAGTTTTTTAGAGGAGATCAACCCATGCATCACAAATCAGAAAAACAAATACCTGCTCAGGATAGCAACGAAGGACAAGGTACAATAGGCCCTATTTATGATGCATCCACATAAATCTCCTGGATCGGATGGAATGACGACTCTTTTCTTTCAACATTCTTGGCACATTGTTAAAAAGGATCTGGTTGATTTGGTCAATAAATTTCTGGTCTCTGGAAAGATGGATGCAAATTTAAATATTACAAACATTTGCATAATACCTAAAATGGAGAGGCCCACAAGGATGACAGAATCAAGACCTATAAGTCTTTGTAATTTCGGGTATAAAATTATTTCAAAGCTTCTTTGTCAGCGTTTAAAGTTGTGTCTTCCGGAGCTTATTTCAAAAACACAATCAGCTTTTGTGCCTGGAAGATTAATCTCTGACAATATTCTTATTGCCCAAGAGATGTTCCATGGGTTAAGGACTAATAATGCGTGTCAAATAAATATATGGAAATAAAAATGGATATGAGTAAGGCTTACGACATGATTGAATGGACATTTATACAAGCTTTACTTGAAAAATGAGTTTTGAACCTCATTGGGTGAAATTGATGATGTAGTGTATAACTTCGGTCCAATGTAGGGTTCTGCTGAATGGAAATCCAAAAGGACACATAATTCCTCAACGAGGATAACGTCAAGGAGACCCATTGTCACCATATTTGTTTATTATGTGTACTGAGGCTCTAATCGGGAATATTAAAAAGGCAGAGACAGAGAGAGAAAAAGTTGACGGGAATGAAGGTAGCATAGGCGTGTCCCCCGATCTCTCATCTACTTTTTGCAGATGATAGTATTTTTTCTATAAGGCAAATGAGGAAGAGTATCTTACTATTCTTCGGATTTTAAAAGAATATGAAGGTGTTTTGGGAAAGTTGATCAATTTTCAAAAATCATCCATCCAATTTGGACATAAGATTGAGTAATCGAGATGCCAAGAAATGCGGGATATACTTGGGATTCAAAATCTGGGTGGAATGGGTTCATATCTGGGAATTCCAGAGAGTTTAGGAGGGTCGAAGATCCAGGTCTTTCATTTTATTCAAGACCGTTTAAACAATAGGGTTAATGGATGGACTTTCAAATATTTCACCAAGGGGTGGGGGTAAGGAAGTAATCATTAAATCAATGGTTATGGCATTACCGAATCATGTGATGTCCTGTTATCGTTTACCAAAGGTCACTACAAAAAAATTAACAAGCGTGGTGGCTCAATTTTGGTGGAGTTCCCGGGGGGAGGGGAATAAAAGAGGTTTGCATTGGAAACCATGGGATAAACTTTGTAAATCCAAGGATGAAGGAGGACTGGATTTTAAAGATCTTATGGACTTTAATACTGCCATGTTAGGCAAGCATTTTTGGCGTTTAATAGAGAAGCCAAATACATTATTCTCTCGAGTTTGTAAGGGTCGGTATTTCATGAATGCATCACCCCTGGAACCGATCATGTCATATTCACCATCTTACGGACCGCGAAGTATATCTTCAGCTATATCTCTGGTTAGAAAAAGACTAATCAAAAGGGTGGGAGCATGTTCGTCTATATCCGTACGAAACGATCCTTGGCTTCCATCCACTCGCATGAGACCAGCAAATAAAATACTTTTAACTCTTTTCCCGGATCTCATGGTTGATTATCTCATCGATCCTGTATCTCGGACTTGGAACTCACAGGTTATTAGGGACTTAGTGAACCTAGAGGATGCCAAGATTATATAAAGCATTCCGTTAAGTAGAAAGTTAACGGCAGATCGCGATGGCTAGCATTTTACAAAGAATGGAAAGTATTCGGTTAAGTCTGAATACCAAATGGAACGAGTTTATCCTGATAAAGAGGTGGAACCATTACTCTTTGGGCCTACAATGATTTCCCTTAAGGCTTTTTGCTGGAAGGTTAAATGTCCACCGAAAATGAAACATTTTTTTATGGCAAATGGTAACCGGTTGCCTAAAAGTCAAGAAAAATCTTAAAGTAAGAGGTTTGCAATGTGACATGGTTTGTGCATGATGTGGAGCAACGGAGGAATCAATTAATCATGTTTTCTTTGAATGTCCACCGGCTATTCAAGTATGGACCCTTTCAAAGATTCCCTCTCACCCTTCGGTTTTTCCAACTGAATCACTTTTCGTGAATATGGACCATCTCTTTTGGAGAGTAAATCCAAAGATGGAAGGCCAACAGTTTGCCGGATCTTATGGTATATTTGGAAAGCACATAACATCAAGGTTTTCAGTAATTTGGATATTGGCCCTAGGGATACACTAAAGATAGCATAAACAAAATCATCACTTTGGGCGGAAGCACATGCGCTAATCCCAGAGAAGATCATTCATCGGGAGGCCCCATAATCAATAACACTACCACATATACCGGGCCGTTGGTGCTTTATAGATGGTTCTTGGAAGGAAGAGGATAATTACTCAGGACAAGGTTGGTACAACACTCTTGAAAGTTTTGATGCTTTTATGGGTGCAAGGAATACCGGAGCAGCACTATATCCACTCCATTCGGAGATAGAGGCGCTCATCTGGGAATTTGAATGTATGAGGAACCTACATCGATTTCAGATTACGTTTGCTATGGATTGTTCTCAACGGGTGAAGATGGTGTCGGAACCAGAAGAGTGACCAGCTTTCTCAAGTTATCTAAAGACATTAGAATCCTGAAAGAAATGTTTCATAACTCAGATATCATTCATGTACTAAGAACACAAAATTCAAGGGCGGATTGTATTGCATGAAGTGCAACAAACAAACATCCTTTGTAGTTCACATGAATGTCAAGTTCCCCGTTTGGTTTGCAGAGTCTGTTTGAATCTGAAAGCTTATTTTGATGCAAAAATATATAAAAAGTTACAAAAATAAACTTAAAATTTCTTATATGATTAATAAATTTAATCTATTTTATGTAATACTTAATTAATTTATATAATGTAATAATAATAATTTAATTATTTTATAAATTTTAATAGATTTTTTTTTAAATATTGGCATAGGTAAATTTGAAATTTTTGAATATACTACCTATTTGGTAACTCTTACTCTCGCGCATCCTTCAGAAAGAATATATATATATATATATATATATATATATATATATTATGTTTTCGATCAAATCAGATTCTCTGATTTTCAGGCCGACTAGCAAGGGGGGACAACTAGTTCGACCACACTAGATCCAAACTCTCGTACGTATGTATCTATACTATTAAAGCAGAATCCTATCTATGTTTTCCCCTTCTATACCCTTTTAATTGCTATCTATGCCACTGAATTTTCTAATCAATCGCCAAATGTATTAAGGTTATTTCGTTAACTTATTAACCAACTATTATAAAACCTTATTTCTCGGATACAGAAGATACTTTTGGGCCACAAGTTATTTTTATCGTAGATATTATAACTTGGCTATCAAGTCAACATATTAACTACAAGAATATATCGAACTTATAGCCGCAAGATTCTATAAAGATTTTTTGGTTACAACCAAAATGTAAATATTTGGTTTTACTTCTAAAATGTCGCTCACAATATCTCTTTAAATATCTTTTTTCTTGATTACTTCTCTAAGTATTTCCTAAACATAATCCGAATATGCCTAAGAATATTCTTAAGTGACACATAAAGAACCAGCGAACTACAAAATACAACCAAATGTAATGCTCTACATATGTAACTTAGCTATCAAGTTGACATATTAACTACAAAAATATATCGAATATGTAGCATATATCCTATAAATATTTTTTGTTACAACCAAAATGTAAATATTTAGTTGTACTTCTAAAATCTCGCTAACAATATCTCTTTAGATATATTTTTTCTTGATCACTACTCTAAGTATTTCCTAAACATAATTCGAATATGCCTAAGAATATTCTTAAGTGACACATAAAGAACCAGCAACTAACTTAATACTATATATTCGCACATTAGGTGCTTAAGTATTCTCACATCTATTCACAACTACAATAAAAAAACCTACAATGCAAGTCACTTCTTTGAGAGATGTTAAACCCTTCGAGAGTGGTTGGAAGGTTCATGTCAAAGTGTTGCATACTTGGAAGCAGTTGAACGCTGTCCACAGAGACACCCTTGAAATCGTTTTATCAGATGAAAATGTAAGTTTTCTCTAAGCTGAGTTTTCTTATTATACGTGTTTTGATAATGGTCAATACTCTATTCTTTAACTTTTAGATAGTTCTCTAACTTTTTTTTAAAACAAATTTTTATATAGAGAGTAAAGGGTGCATTCTTCCTGTTGGAGCATGGAGGCACATTCAAAATTTCACCCTTAGTCCTGCTACTGGAATGTATCGATCAACAGATCATTCCTACAAAATGAGTATCGTTCAGAATACAATAATCACAAGGTCTCCTTCTATCAATGAAGACATGTTTCTAAGTTTGGTGGATTTTCAATCTGTATTGAGTGGATTACTCCAACCATGTTTCCTCATTGGTAATTTTTAAATCGATGTTCTTATTAAATTCTATTCTGACCTAAACCTACGAGTTTTAAAAAGTTGTTGGTTGCAGATGTGATCGGTCAGGATATTGACTTGAGAGAGCTTGAAACTATTAAATGTTCAGGCAAACCTAGAATGAAAGTGGAGTTTACACTCCGTGACATCAAGTTAATATTCTTTCTCTCACGTTTATCGTTTTTATGTTCTATCATAAAAATTACTCCAATACTAATTCATGTTTTAATAAAGAGTGATTCTCGTGTTCCCTGCTGTCTGTGGGGAAAATTTGCTGAGATTCTCTATGAAGATTGCAGTAAGGACGTAGACGGAAAGCCCATATGTCTCATCAGTTTTGCAAAGATCGGGAGATTTAGAGGTATGAAAGATTTATTTTCTAACAAATAACTAGTATTGAGTATGTACTAATTCAAGTTGGATATTAATTTACATTTAATATACGTACTATATATCACTTGCAGGTGAAATCCAAGTCACCAATGCATTTGAGGTATCACAGATCTTTATTAATCCTCCAATACCAGATACTGAGGTGTTCAAACAAATGTGATGTTCTGCTCGATTTTTATATAACAGAATCGTGTGTTCTTCATTTATTTATTGAATGTGCTTTAATATGTTGTTTATACACATATTTTAGGTTTGTTGATATGAGGATAAACCCCTCGCCCTTTGGGAGGGGAATGATGAGAAAATTGAGTTGGAAGATATGAATGAAATCCAAGAAAAGCATGAGAAGTGGTTACTTTTTCCAAGAAGGAACTTTCATGAACTACTTGAATCAACTCAGGTTTGGAACTTTATTTTTCCAAAGATTTGTTTCATAAATTTGTCATACACACTGAATAATATTTTCACAAATGTTATTGTATAGGTTGAAAAGTTTTTAGTCATGTGCACAATATATGCAATTGACTCAGACTGGGGCTGGTATTACTTTGGTTTTGGCATATGCAATAAAAATTGTAAAAGTGGGGAATTTAGTTAAGACTCCTAATGGAAAGGATATTACTTCCCATATCTGGTGGTGTGAGGTGTGCAAAGAGAATGTTTCAAATGTGTCACCAAGGTTAGTCTACTTGGAACATCTAAGATGCAACTCTCGCTTTTAAAATTTTCTTACTCATGGTTCTGTTTGTAGGTTTAAACTGCATTTGATAGTTAAGGATGATACATGAGAAACTAAATTCATGCTTCTTGATCTGGTTGCAAAGGGAATGATTGTTGAATCGGCGACAAAGTTGTTAAATAGATCATTTGATGAGGTTAATTTTTTCTAACCATGTATTGTGAATATAAATTTGAGTTTATATACATCTTTGAGTTGATACTAAATTTTTTTAATCGTATTGTGTTTAAGCTTGAGGACCCTACAGATTTGCCTGACGCCATCCTTGCTATTGTTGGAAAGACTTTTACATTTGAGATATCGGTTGAAAAAGAATATGTTTGTATGGAGCTGAGATTTACAAGGTTTGGAAAGTCTACAAAGACATGATGGTTGCTTTAACTAATTCAGTCAATCTAGAGACTTCTCAATCCGACCAAATGCTGACTTTTACAAGTGGTGAAGAGGTACTATTGTTTCTCATTTTTCAGTTATGTATCTTATAGGTGACGTGTTTTATGATCTTATAATTACAAGTCTTACTAAAATATGCTTATAATTTTAATGTTCTGTCAATCTCAATGAGAGTGAAGAATACAATAATGGATTGTCCACACCATCTACCAAGCAGAAGGAAGCATGGACTGAACCAACACTAGACATATGTTCGACTTAAAAAAAACCCTTCTTAAAGCTATCAAGTTGGAGAAGATGAATGATTTGGAGGCTGAAGCAAGCAAGACCACCAAATTCAACGGAGTCTGAAGGTTTTTTTTTTGTTTTTTTTTCTGGTGTTTTATGTTTTGTTTTTTTTATGGTTCTTTGGTATTTTATAGCTTGGTGTTATGGTTTTTCGTATAATTCATTATATTAAATTATGCTTTCCGTTATTAATTATCAGTTATTTGCTTTTCTTAATAATTAGTATACTCATTTTTTATTTGAAATGTTTAATCTACCATATAGTGCTAATATGAGTTAGGTTTCTGCTTCAATTCTAATCCCTATTAGATGATAGATATTTGTTTATTTGCGTCAGTTTCATTTCTAATCCTTAATACAATAAATTAAATTAAAATTCACTTACTTACCCATTGGATTATGACCCAGTATATGTATGATTGAAATTCCATGTTGCCATTTTCATATCATCAACCAACAAGTTCTTGCACTTTAACTTCAATCCTCCTTTAAACCTGACGTGAATTAATAAAACAAGGTTAGCATAGCAATGATTAATTATTAGTTATCACTATTAAAGTAGAAGTAAAATAAGCATTTCCAAACCTTATATAAACGAACTATAATTCATAATTAATCGTATAAAGGGTGAATATATATCTTATAATATATATATATATATATATATATATATATGATATAAAGTATTTTCTATATATTAGATACATAAAATCTCAAAACTAAAAATATGGATCACAAGATACTATCATATATTCTCCCTAACTAAATCTACTTCTTCTTTCCCAACACCAATCACGTAGACTGAAAGTCAGTATTCAGGAAGAAGCAATGAAAGGTACAACCAATAAACGAAAACGAACTGCAAAAACAATGAAAATACTGTCACAAGTGACAATTCAGGACTGATGTGTAAGATCTCCTTTGGAAACAATTTTTTCTGGTTTTTATTGTACCCCAGTTCATGAATAATGTTTTTTGTTGTTATCATGTTACCAATTTGTTACTTGACAAACACAAGAAAACATGGCGTCTACTGCGATTTTGTTGAATACAACCTTGAGTGCAATTTCTACAGAGAATAGAATAATTCAAGGATCAACCTCAAAACACAATATCACTAAAACATGTGTTTATGAATGTGCTCTAATTTTATCTCTTCAGTTTTTTTCGTAACTTACAATCATCTATAATGTGTTTAGGTCTTGCCTCTAACATTGTTTTTGTTGTTTAAAAGCCCGATCTATTATTCAGACACAACCAAGTAGTAGACCTTCAAGCTTAAAGGCTCAAAGTCTTAATTGCAAGAGGAAAAGAACAACCACTGAAAATGAAAGAGATTATCAGCAATCCCAATCTTTGTCAAATCAATACACGAATTATGGGTCCTTGAATAGAGAATTTCAAAGTGTTCTATCTGATATAACCAATGTGATTCTTTTTGTAAGGACACAGACAGAACAATGCTTTTTGACTACTACCTTTGATTCATCTAAATCCACACTAACAGCAAAAGGTGACTCTTATGATGTATATATCGTTGTATGTCAGAATTTTCTTGCTTATAGATTATTAGATTATCTAGCAAATATCTCTGTTTTCAAATAAATCCAAGCGAAAAGTTGTTGCATCAGATAAGAGGTTAAAAACAAATCATGGTATGTTGTGTTTTATATTTTAATGTTATAGTTTCAATAATTGCGTTGCTTTTTTGTTTAAAATATACATATTGTTCCTTTTTGTTTAGAATATACATATTTTCTAACTGATGTACCTTTTCAATCAATTAAAGCACAACTGGTATATTCACATGGTGATGGATACTCAAGCGAAGAACTTGATGAGTCGATATATCAACATAGTAAAGAGGGTAAATTTATAAACACTACCCTTATATAGTTTCAGGTTCTTTAGGAGTTCTACTATAGAAACAAGTTACCAAGTTAATTTTATAAATAGCAGGGACATCTGAAGAGTATGGAGAATTAGTTTATGATTGCAGTAGTGAAGAAAGTGAAATTGAGTCTGAATCATGGGTGAACAGTTATGAAAAGTCTAAAGAACTAGACGTTGATGGAGATGGTACAGCAATGGATAAGTTGAAGTACACCTTTGTAACCTCCAAGGCTACTACTTTTTCAAAGGGGAAAAGTAGACCGTTCTGTTCAAAAGGGAGTTGGTCCTCAAATGTTTCAGCTTCATGGAGAGAACTACCATTTGATGGGTAGTCTAAAACCACCACATGGTGGCTCAGCTAAGTTTGGTCAGCTATATATTGCAGACACAGAAAATGAGATTAACAACCGAGCTGATATTGTTGGGTAATTTCTTTGTTAATTACAAATCTTATCTTTTAGTTTGAAAGCAAGAGGTCTAATTCAGGTGAACAACATTTTCTTTTTCGCAGGAAATATAAGAAAACAAATGAGAAGCCGAGGAAAGAGCAACTTAGGAAGAAAGTTATTGAGGCGTTGACGTCCATGTTAAACGAGTGTAACCCATATGTGAATCAATTTAGATCAGCACGTGATCGATTTGACACTAATCCGGACCAGACATTTCATATGCGCATTGTAAGTAGTAGAGAGAAAGATGGAAGGACATATGATACTCCCACTGCATCTGAAGTAGCTGCATTAATTCCTAGGGATTTCAATTTAGACATGGATAAAAGAGATATTGTGTTGCAAGAGAAACAAACTGGGTGGCTTAAGAGAATTAGTGAAATTCATCTTGCTTATTTGGCGCTACAATATCATCTCATATTTACATATGGTGAAGATGAGTTCAGACTTGGGATTAAAAAGAGAGCAATGGATGCTACGGCAAAGTTGAAGAGGCAAACAATCAGCATGAGATAGTGGTACGCTTTTCGAGGAAGATTTTCCCGTTTATAGAAGACAAAAAGAAGGGTATGGCTTTGTAGAGAAAAGGGCTTCAAGTGTGACAACACATATGTCATACCATATAATAAGGAGTTGTCTCTTCGATATCGAGCCCACATTAATGTGGAATGGTGCAATCAATCAGGTTCTGTTAAATACTTATTCAAGTATATTAATAAAGGGCAGAATCATGTAACGGTTGCTATTGAACCAAATGATAAAAGTGTGCCAAAAGAAAGTACTTCTGGTGTTGCAGGTCATTATTTTGAAATTAAATACTTCTTTAACTGTTGTGATCATAGAGCATTATTTAGTTCTTCTGTTACATCTCTATAATTACTAATTTGCATAATTCTTATACACGTTTCAGGATCGAGTGCGCCTAAGGACAAGACTGCCACAAATGCAGCTTCAAATGAAGAGAATAAAAACGAGATCAAAGATTTCTTTAACTGTAGGTGAAAACGATTACTTAACAATTTATGCCTACTGTATTGATTTTGTGTATTCTTTAAAGTTGTGCATTTAAAAATTGAAATCCTTTTTCAGATATGTCTCCGCAAGTGAAGGTGGTTGGATAATCTTTCAATGCCCAATACATTATAGATCAACAACAGTTTAGAGAATACAATTTCATCTACTAGGAAAACAAATCATCTTTTTAAGGATGATGACACATACGAAGAAGTAACCAGCCGTAAACTTATCGAAAATACCATGTTTATGGGCTGGTTGGAATTGTGTAAGGTCAATGCAATTGCTCAGAAACTCACTTTAGCTGAAATTCAAACAATGTTTAATTGGAATAAAAAGGATAGAAAGTTTAATGATAGAAAGAAAGGATTTAGTATTGGGAGAATCAATTATGCTCCACGAAAGATTGAAGAAGCTTTCTACTTGCGGGTCTTGCTAAACATTGTCAGAGGTCCTACTTCTTTTGAAGACATTAAAACTTTTAATGGTGTTATTTATCCTTCATATAAAGAGACATGTTTTGTCAGAGAGCTTCTTGAAGATGATCATGAATATATAGATGACATCGTCAAGACAAGTTTTAGTGGATCTGCTTCATACTTGCGCCATGTATTTGTGATCATGTTAATGCCTGGTACTTTGTCTAAACCTAAAGTGTTTGGGAGAAGACTTGGGAGTTCCTTTGTGAGGACATTGAACATAAACAAAGACAGCAACTGCATCGACCAGGTAATGTATTTGAATATTTATATTATGTTAGCGTGTAATTAAAATTACAATATCACCATCGTTCAATAATTTGTTTTTTTTTCAATACAAATGCAGATCATTGTTTATCTCATGAGGAAAAAAAAGAGACAGCCCTTATAGAGATTGAAAAGATTCTAAAAAGTAATGGAACTTCTTTGGAGAACTAGGAATCTATGCCTAAGCCACTCCCAGACATTATAAATGAAATTGTGTTGATCATGGATGATCTCATTTACAACCGCCAGGAGTTAAAAGCTGATCATGATCGTGACTTTCCAAACTCACTGATGAGCAAAGGAAAATCTATGAGGAGATTATGAATGTTGTTTTCACTAAGAAAGGAGGTGTGTTTTTTTGTGTACGGGTTTAGTGGAACATGTAAAACGTTCTTGTGGAGGCTGTTGTCTGCTGCTATAAGATACCGGGGAAATCTGGTTAAATATGACATGAAGTGGAATAGCTTCTCTATTGCTACCTGGAGGAAGGACAACACATTCTAGATTTGGAATTCCTAGTAATCCAGATGAGTTTTCCACTTGCAATCTGAAACCAGGAACTGATCAGGAAAATTTGGTGAAATCGGCCTCTCTTATCATTTGGGATGAAGCTCCAATGATGAGTAAGCATTGTTTTGAGTCTTTGGATAGAAGCATGGCAGATATTGTTGGAAATAAGGATATCAGGCCTTTTGCAGGGAAAATAGTTGTTTTGGGTGGGGATTTTAGACAAGTATTGCCAGTTATTCATGGAGCTGGAAGGCCTGGAATCGTTCTGGAGTCCTTGAGTTCATCTTATCTCTGGAAGCATGTGAAAGTCTTGCAACTAACGAAGAATATGAGGCTAATGTCAAATGATTTGTCACCAGAAGATGCAAAAGATTTACAAGAGTTTTCACAATGGATTTTAGATATAGGAGATGGAAAGGTTGGTGATGGAAATGATGGCGAAGCTTTAATTACTATTCCAGATGAGTTTTTGATTCTTGATGCTGATGATCCAAAATAATCTATAAGGAAGGCAGTGTATGGCGATGCTATTTCTTTACAGCAGAACAAAGAGCCAAAGTTTTTTCAAGAGAGGGAAATACTATGTCCTACTAATGAGGATGTTAACATGATTAATTAGCACATGTTGGACAAGCTGGAAGGTTCATTTTGTGTCTACGCATTTGCTTAGAGTATTATCTTGTGGATTTGGTTTCTGAGTTGTATAAGATATAATTTTGTTATCAATGCAGGTGAGGAAATGTTCTATTTGAGCTCTGATTCTATAGACTCTTTAAACAAGTTTTCAAAGAATGACCAAGCTCTTACTCCAGATTTTCTACACAAAATCAAGGCTTCAGGTTTACCTAACCATAGTCTACAATTGAAAATAGGGTGTCCTGTGATGTTGCTAAGGAATATTGATTATATAGGGGGACTAATGAACGGAACTAGACTCCAGATTACAGAATTGTATGATTTCATGATAAAGGCAAAATTATTTACATGGGAAAAGGTTGGTCGAACTGTGCTTCTTCGTAGACTATCAATATGATAGGATCATAACAAGAGTCATGGCATCGTGTGTTCTCTGATATTAGTGGGATCATCTCCACTTGTTTACCATGTTCTATATTGGTTTAGTTGGCAGTTATTATTTGACATCTTTTGTGTATTTAAGTGATCAAGTGTTTTATTTGAGGGAATGAAAAGAAAATTGTAGTAAACTTGTTCTTAAGACTTTGGGACCTATCAATTGGTATCAGAGCAAATCTCTTAGCTTTGAGGAGAGGCCTTAATTGGCATCAAAGCAATTTTTGGTTTTGATCCGGACCACATTTGTGGTATCAAAACCTTAGACTATAAAACATGACTGAGGAGTGTTATGCTTTTCTTTGTGAGCCATCAATGGAGGTTTTGCATGCAGCCATGAAGAAAGAGTTTCTTGCGCTTCATGATGAACTACGTGAAGAGATGAAGAAGATGGTGCAATATTGGGAAGAAGCGGCAGCAACTTGGAGAGAGAAGATGAAGTTGTTGAAGTTGAAACCCACGAAAAAATCAAAACATATCATGGGCATGACCACCGAGCAGCCAATGGTGACTTCTTCACTCAAATGTTCAACCACTTCACCACCGGAACAAAGACGAGTTCGAACTGTTCCAGTCAGACGTCACCACCACACTATTCTTGCAAAAGAATCAAGAAGGTGTACCCGGTCAAACTCTTCCAAGCATGGATTAGGAGCCGGTTATTTGCAGCTCTCAACGCTGCATGTTTCCTTTTGTACTTATGGGAAACACCCGTTTGATCGTGGACGTAACGGTGACAAGGTATGTATCGTCAATAATGAACTAGTCTTTGGTAGACCACCACCACTACGTGATAAGAAGAGTGCACAGTCATATGGTGCTATGGAGAAGAAACATAACATGTAAAGATTCTCATGTTGTGCTGAACCTTGAGGACAAGGTTCTTTGGAGGGTGAAGTATTGATAGGATCATAACAAGAGTCATGGCATCGTGTGTTCTCTGATATTAGTGGGATCATCTCCACTTGTTTACCATGTTCTATATTGGTTTAGTTGGCAGTTATTATTTGACATCTTTTGTGTATTTAAGTGATCAAGTGTTTTATTTGAGGGAATGAAAAGAAAATTGTAGTAAACTTGTTCTTAAGACTTTGGGACCTATCACAATAACACCTTTAGATAAAAAATTGCCATTCAAAATGAGGAGGAGGCAATTGCCAACTGCTGTGGCATTCGCTATAACAATAAAAAAAAGTCAAGGTCAATCACTTTTGGAGGTTGGTTTGTTTTTACCTAGACCTGTTTTCTCTCATGGGCAGCTATATGTGGCTATTTTAAGAGTTACATCTAAAAAAGGATTGAAGATTTTGATTGTTGACAGTGAAGGCAAGCCTCAACATCAAACAATGAATGTAGTTTTCAAAGAGATATTTGCGAAGCTTTGATTTTAGTTCTGAAGTTTTTTCTTTGTCATCTTCAACTACTTCTTATTTAATATTGCTTCCTATTTATTTTTCAGCTATGATTTTGTTTGTTTGAAGAACATTTTTATTATTATGGATTTCGTAGTTATAAGATCATTTCAAACAATCCACCAAACTGACATAAAATAACTTTGCGAATATACCTATCAATCAACATTTATCAAGCAATCTCCGGGTTATTTTTCTAACTACCAGTTACAATTCAAAGCTTAATTACTACAATTTTAAGCGTTTACGATGCATTTGCCTGGATTTGTATTGCATAATGTTATGGTTGTTTCCCATGTCCGTCAGTTAACATGTTTAGCTTTTTCTCTAAAACTGTCATGGCCCAACCTGCATATGATTTGTATACATAATAAAGTCAACTCAATAAAATAGGAAACATAAGGTGGAAGAAATTTTTGTCTTCTCTATAATATGAAGCTACAGTTGGAGACTTATCTGTGTAACATGAGACTTTGGTAAGACTTTGCCTCATCTCCTTCTTCATTTTACCACTGTCAACTCTCTAATCCTGTAAAATACGAAACATTATTAGTCTACAACTGACCTCTTATTGAAAATAAAAAAGCCATTTTATACATTCTATAAAAACATAATACAAAACAAGACAAACTTATTGGAAAGAACTTATCTTTTATAAATACGTGCGGGCATGTTGTTCTTCAAAGCAAAATTAAATCCATAATATTTGTTTCTGGAATTGGTTGTTTATTCTTCAAATATATATTATTCCTGCAAAAAGTAATTTGTCTCTCAGATTAAAAACGAATCAAACAGTTATCACAAATAATTTTATCTTTTAGACTATATAAATATTTCCTTATTTATGAAAAAAGTTATTGCAATGAAAAAGAATAATTTTAAAAATCTATTACTTAAGCTGTAGTAACTAGATTCACTGAATAAAAAAATAAAGTGGACAAACCTAATTTGAAAAATCTGTTACTTAATCTGCCTGTTGATTGCTCCAGAATTTCTTCAGACTCTTCGTGATCATTCCAATCTCACATGCAGAAGATAAGAGAAATACATTAGAACATTTTTGATTGTAGGTGTTCAAAAATCTCAGATTATTTGTTAACTGTGGGTAAAATGAAAACATGATATTATATTACCTTTTTTTCTTACAAAACTCAAAAATGACTTTGTCAAATAGATCTGAAAATGCGGAAGTCAACAACCATCTGAAAGTCATCGTTCTTCACAAATATTTCTCCAGATCTGACATGCAAAACAATTAAAATTAACTATTTAAGAAGTCTGATCTTTATCGATGTTTTTTAGATCTTTTTCGATTTAGAGATGTATCAAGTATCTGATTAATCTAAAAGCAAACATTACATAATACCACCTAACGTTACATATTATGTATGTTAAGTTTAAGTCGTTTGGGCCAATTTTAAGATTTATTTTGACCCATCTGAACTCACATCTAACTCAAAGAAAGACCCATTAAAATTATTTCTAATTTAGGAAAGTTCTGACCCATTAGATTGTGCACAATTCTACATTTGTTTGATATATCTCAAAATTCAGGTTTATTTAATTTTAATAGACAATTATTATATGATTTTTCTTTATTACTTAATAATATTCTAACTTTCTTTGAATAATCCAATATTAATAATAATAAAGATATAAATATTTATTAAAATGTATAACAATTTTTTTAAAGAAACTTCTAAAAAGTTAAAATTCCAAAACATTAATAAAAAGTATAGCAAAAAATACTATGGTTAATAATACTAATTCACATATGAAATATTAGTAAGAGAAATATCCTAAGATAACCCTAAAAAAGTTTTTGTCACAAAAATAACCCTCAAAAACAAAAATGACAAATTTAGCCTTTTTTTATTTTCAAAAAGTTAATTTTTATTTTATTTTTTTTCAATTTTAAACCTCACCCCCAAAACCCCACCCCATAACTCTAAATGATAAGTCTAGATTAGTTAACCCAAGAGTTAACAAAATGACTAATATACATTTATACCCCTTGGGTTAACTAATCTAGACTTAGGGTTTAGAGTTATGGGGTGGGGTTTTGGGGTTAAGGTTTAAAATTGAAAAAAAATAAAATAAAAATTAATTTTTTGAAAATAAAAAAAACTAGATTTGTCATTTTTGTTCTTGAGGGTTATTTTGTGACAAAAACTTCAAAAAGGGTTATTTAGTAGATTTTTCCTATTAGTAAACAGGATTTTAATTTACTTTTAAAATAAAAACAAATATATGAAAATATTACATTTTACAATTAAGTTTAAATTTTAATAGAGTAGATTTTAAAGAAAAATTTAAAGAAAAAATTAAGTCTTCAACTTCATTCTATTCCTGAACTATGTACCTCCTCCAATGATGACGAACCACATCACCCAGAACAATAAATCCTCTCTCACCAAAAATCTCAAACAGAACTCCAATTTCTGACCAGCAATCAAACCAATAGGATTTACTCAACCCATTCTTATTTCAATGAGCTTCTTCTACATCCATGAGCCTTTATTCCCCTTAGACCCAACTTCCCAGAAAGTCTTCCACACAGCAGATACCCTCTAATACATCTACTCCACATCAATTGCCCAGAAAGCAAGCGCCATATCAATTTAATCCATTTACCATGCAGACTTCTTTCAACCTCCTCGGTCCCAACCCACCCTCTAATTTTGGCTTACAAACATCAGTCCAAGCAATCATAGCTTTCAAATTTTTAACTCTCAACCAGGCCATAGAAATATCTTTGTTAACCCGGTTTATGTTCTAACGTAGGCCTTTTGTTAGGGTTGAAGTGAAGTGTCTCTGTTGGAGAACAGATTGAGAGGATTCCAAGCATAATCAATTTGGTGGATTGTTGAAGTATCGAGGTTTCTATTGCTAGTGATTATCTGTAGAAGTATTGGGCTTTCATTAATTAATGAAGTTGTTTGACAAAAACAATGTGAATGCAAACAAAATATCACATTGGTAGTTTAAACAAATAATGTCTAGTATATATAATAGGATTCCAACTCCGATTAGTTTGAAGTCTTTTTGGGAAGCCCCAAAAACTAAATTCATGCGGCCTTTGCCTTCGGGCACAAAGTAGAAAATATCGTACTAATCATTCGCGGAAAATCTGGACATAGGCTCGACGAAGCCCAATAATTGGTATCAGAGCGGTATGACGATGATCTGGAAGAAGATCAAAATACCCTTCAAGTAGGAATGATACCCTTAAAGTTGGAAGAGGAGGAATGTGGCAGAAACTAGTCAGAATATTATGAAATATATGATGTTGTGGGAGAAACATTCTCAAAGTAACCTTGCGATTACTGGTACAAGGGGGTGTCAAGATGATTCCTTCGAAAAAAACACACTAGATGAGTGTGGCCTTTAGTTTGAGGGGGAGAATATGAGATATCAAATAAAGTCTGATGTTGGAAGTTTAGACAAGGAATATATAATATATGAAGAGATGTCCAACTCTACTAAGTACGAGCCCTTCTGGGAAAGAAACAAAACGTAAATCCATGCGGGCTGGCCTATTAGGCCAAAAATGGATAATATCGTACTAGTCGGACAATAAAGAGTTGGACATGCTTTTCATAATCCCAACAAGTGGTATCAGAGAAGTATGACGACGATCTACAAGAAGATCACAATACCCTTCAAGTAGGAATGAGACCCTTCAAATCAGAAGATGAGGTATGTGGTAGAAAACAATCAGAATAACATGGAACATGTGATCTTGTGGGGAAACATTCTTAAATTAACCTTATGGTTACTGGTACAAGGTGGTGCCAAGATGATTCCCTGGAAGAAAAGCACACGAGATGAGTGTGATCCTTAGTTTGAGAAGGAGAATGTGAGATATCAAAAAAGTCCCACATTAGAAGTTTAGACAAGGAGTGTCTAATATATAAGAAGATGTCCAACTCTAATTAGTACGAGGCTTATTGGGAAAGAAAAATAAAGTAAATTCATACTGGCTACCTCTTAGGCCCAAAGCGGACAATATCGTACTAATCAGACAATAGAGAGTTGTATATGGCCTCAAAGAAACCCAACAATTGGTATAGATCCAGGTTGACGAAAATCTGCATGAAGAGACCAAAATACCTTTTTAGTTTGAAGTAGTTCCTTCTTAGATGGGAAGGGAGGGAACGTGACAGAGACTAGTTAAAGATCATGGAAGCTTAGGTTGTGGGAGGAGCATTGTCAAGGTGATTTTGCGATAAGGGTGTCAGAGACTTATGTCGAAAGTTTCTCCCTAACGACAAAAAGATTAGGTGGATATTCCCAACGGTGCTGTAAGGATTAGGTTGTGGATTTCCTAATGGTGCAGCAAAAGGTTAGGTGAATAAATCTTAATGGTGTACAAGGGTTAGGTGAAGAGTCTGGTTGGTGATTACGGCGGTACACGATGAGCGTCAGGTTTTGCTAGAGGTTGAAAGCCAACGGTTTGTGTGGCACTTGGTTTGAGAGGAGGTGTGTTGTGAATACAAAAAAAGTCACACATTAGAAATTTAAACAAATAATATCTACTATATAAAAGGATGTTCAACTCTGATTAGTTTGAGACCTTTTGGGAAGGATCCCCAAAACTAAATCCATGCGGGCTTTGCTTTCAGATCCAAAGTGGACAATATCACACTAATCATTCGCGAAAGAGTTCGACACGGGTTTGAATAAGCCCAACAAATAAATTGAATAACATTTTTTTCATATAAGACGAATCCAAATAATATTTAATCTGTGTCTATCTTTATCACGTGAGGAGAGTGCTATTTTTTTGGCCTTGCATCACTGCTATATATATGTACAAAATGTATTAAATCGCAAGTTGAATCATTTTTCATTTTAATATACCAGAAAAACATGTGATGTTTATTATATAATTTTTATAATTTAAATGAATTTTTCATTGAAAAAATGATAAGTGGATTAACTCATCTTCTTTATAATGTTTAAGATTTTTTGCAACTTTTGATTTGAGACTTTTGTTCCTAATACGCCATCTTGAGTTGATAGCTCTTTCACCATTAAGCAATCCATTCACTTCTTTTTGACTTTTCACGGTTTTTACTGAATGGAAGTGACAGGAAAACCATACTCACACAAATTCTTATTATTTTGGACTTGAAGAAGGAATCCTATCCGATGTGTGGTAAGCCAAAGATGAGAGAATTATGTAGGTTATGTGAAGTCAGCTTTGGATTCCCCAGATACCCAAACAAACATGGGTGGCACTGGCAGATCAATCGACTTGCATATTTTCATGTCGTGAAATCAATAGTAAGTAGCTAGAAGAATGATCACTAAGGCGTTAGCTAGACAGTTCCAAAGAAAGACCGCAGCCCGACAAACTTTGAATCAATAAAACAAAACAAAAAAGACATAATGACTCAAAAATTCAAAAAAATAATAAACACCAAACTCATCAGTAACAAACTTCCCCATACTTACTCCACACTGTTTTAATGTGAAAATAAATTCAAAGGAGGAATGAATAAACAAAATAAAAAAATCAAAAGGAAAAGAAAAACTTACCAGTGGGTTGCTTCCCGCCAAGAGCTTGTTTATAGTCCCGAACTTGATTCTCGAGGAGTTAGTCGGGAAGGGCTTGAGAAATTGTCTCAAAAAAGTTCCACCATCAAACATCTTCAGTTAAAGAATATTTTTCATCACACCCTTTATAGCTTTGACTTTTGAGAAAGGATGAGACTTAACTCAGCATTAGACCTCATATTCAATCCTGCTTCCACTCACAGCTCCGAGGTGTCAGAGTCAAATGAGGATCATCCTCGCTCATATGCTTTTTATGCTTGTTCTTCTTACTAGCCTTTTTGGGCTTCTTCATAGAAGAGTTGGTGTTCAATCCATGACTTTGTCGACACCACTCTTTTCAGCATTCTCTTGTGTATTTTAAACAACCAACTCATCACCCTTTACTATGGAAAAAAATAAGCAAGCTTAGTAGTTCCACGAGTGGATACAACACTAAAGTATAGTTCCTTGTCGATGTAAGAGAATGCAGCCCTCTTAGACATATCCTGACTTCCCCTACATTATGAAAGAATGGTCTCCCAAGAATCAATAGTATCTCAAATTCTTTGCTAATCTTAATAAAAATAAAGTATGCTGGAACCATATATCCTCCCACCTTAACCTTCAAATCCACCTTGATGCTTTGTGGGGCTGTAATCGAAGCATTAGAAAATTTCAGAGATACACCAGCAACCTTTAGAGAGTCGATCCCCAAACTCTCAGGAATGTCCTTAGACATGACATTTACGCTAGACCCAAAACCACATAAACTGTCAGCAAAGGTGACTTCCTCGATTAAGAAAGGTACAAAGAATTTTCAAGGGTCCTCTAACATAACAAGTTGTTTCAAAGGCTGACGAGCACTCATCTCTTTATGCAATTGTGTCATCATATCTTTACTTTTTTCTTTACCTGCCATGGTGTCCTTCAAAAATTATGTGTACAATGGGACATCTTCACTGCCTTTTTCAAAGGAACATCAGGTACGATCTCTCTCATAACATCTTTGAAATGAGCATATTTCTCTTCAACTATTGGTTCAGCCTGACGTTTTAGATACAAGACTTTGGGAACATACGGTGGAGTTGGTACATACAAATTTTTAGTTTCCACATGATGGTGAGCATCTTTAGCAGCATTTCGGGCTCAGACGTATAGTGATCGGTCAGTCCAAGTTTTGAGGATTGGTTGATCTTATCTTCCTCGGATCAACCTAGCATTTCATTGCATCCCATGTACTTTTCCTTTTCTCCCTCATATGTAATGACATTCTGATATACCTTGCTATTTACCACTTTTAGACCATCATTTGGATACTGTTTGGAGTCTACTATGTGTGTCAGGACTGTGTTTTAGAGTCTTTATAGGTCAAGGTTTATTTTTTGGATCATTATGGGGATCATGGAGCTTGTTAGAGTATTTAGAGGAGATCCCTAGTAACATGACAATCGATCAACGAAGCATCCTTGTTGTCGATCGACAGCCCACTCGCAAAGTATTGGCCGACTTCAAGCCCAAGTCAACACAAATAACGAGAATACCTCTGGATGAGTTTTGACCTAGTTTATATGGGTTCTGCAATTGTTTGGACAGAGCACACCACACTCATGTATTATTTTTACAACTTTTAGTTTTCTTGCATTGAGTTTTTAGTAGTCTAGGGGAGAAAATCTGAACTCCTTCAGAGATTTGTATTGGAACCACATTTATTATTCTATGCATTATATAATTGAGTTCATCATGTTTTCTATGTTCATGTCTGAATAATTCACATGTTAGATTTATCCCCAAAATAGAATTTCTAGGATAAAGTAATATAAATCTTTTGAATTGTGTTTAATGCTTGCATTCTAGAGTCGCTAACCAGAAACCTGAACTTAGAAAATATGGACAATTACGAGAGTAGGTTATGTGCCAGAATTGATTCCATTGAGCTAGGTTGTTAGATGCATGTAAGAGCTGGTCTAATTAGCGTAGTGAACGAACTTCATGTCTGATTAGCATCGAGCACTCGGCCTTAGCCTTCGATCGACGGTGTACTTCTCTATCCGCATACGAGAGTTGAGACAAGAAGGGTTCAGATTAGTTAACTTATTGTCCTCACATATTAATAATTCCATGCATCCTATCCATTATAATTCACTTACCTGAAACCCTAGATCTATCGTTTTCCATTTGCATCAACTTAGTGTATTAGACAAATTATTTTTTTGGATAACCTTACAATCAAACTCCCCATGTATAGCTTGCCTAGCTTAACCATTAAAATTATAGAAAAATATTGTGTGCCCTTCTCTATGGATTCGATCCCAAGTACTGAAATTTGACCTCTCTTGGAAAGAGTAGTTCGTATGGTTAATTTTTTAGATTGCCTCATTAAGAATATAAACTTTAACCCGCACGCTATCACATTTGGCGCCGTTGCCGGGGAGCAAGGATTGCCATTAGATTTATTTTCTAGGTTTACTCTAGGCTTTTTCATTACTGCAAGTTACTATTAATTCCTTTTTATTGTCTTTTAGGTGCATGCCCAACAATACCAGAAGCAATAAGAACCAAGAATTATTCTTCTCAGATCCAGTTGTAATCGAATGCTCAATCCACAAAAAGATACAACAAGCATCGATCGATTGCAGCATTCAACCGCCGATCGACGTTTCTTCATGACAACATCGATCGATAGCACCAACACGGCATCGATCGACGGTAGTTCACGAGTTCAGATGGTTGTGACTTTAGTTGTGGTCCGAGATGAGAGAGGAGGCATGTATGAGCTTGAGGGTCCTCTGTGTAATGCAACATGTGAGAGAATTGATGATCGGGGTGCTGTAATCCCTAAACCAGAAGTAGAGCAAACACTGTAGTAGCTCGACCTGAAGCTAATGCCCAAGCTGCTTAACGGACATTGGCAGACTACAATCGTCCAGACTAGTTCTATGCTAACAGATCCGCTATCCGTCCTCCAACCTTCCACATGAACGACTCTGAGATCAAACTGTCCTTCTTTGCACTTGTTGCGCAGTCACCCTACATGGATCGCAACATGAGCATTCGACAGATCATATGGAGTGGTTTGAGGATCTCGTATCTGTTATTAAAGCTAATGGAGTCCATCAGGACTATTTATTTTGTAAGCTCTTCAAGTACTCACTTGTTGGAGAGGCTTCACATTGGCTTAAGAAACTACCACCAGGATCTCTAACATCCTGGGCATACATCAAGAATGCGTTCCTACGCAATTTCTTTGATGATACGCGAGGAGAGGACATGAGAAGCAAAATCGCTACATTCACACATGAACCTGGAGAATCATTCAAAAGCTTTTGGTTCAGATTCAAGTCCTACCAGAGAGACTGCCTACACCACAATTTCAACGAGGTGTAGCTACTTAGCACCTTCTTCAGAGGTATTGATTTGCAGTATCAGATGGCTTTTGACACAACTAGTGAAGGTAATTTTAGCACTAGGAGTCCAGAAGAAGAAACAAGACTTATTGATAACTTGACATCTAACAATATTACTTAGAACACTGATTATGAGAGGAAGAAATCAGTTCCATATTTGAGTAAGGAGCAGATAGATGAAGTCAAAGCAAAACTGGACTTTGTTCAAAAGTTTATCAAGAAGTAAGAAGAAGAAGAAGAAGCTATGGTTGACAAAACAAGAGTAACTACAACCAGAATTCACAGAACAAGTTAGAAGCTATGGTTTACAGAGTATTGGAGCAGAAGCAGAAGATGACTGTGAATTAGTGGAAAGAATATGCTCTGTACATCAAGCTCAACACAAAGTTTGAGACTCTCAGCACTCATGTCAAGAAGTTGGAGAATCAAGTGGTCCAGACAAGTGAGGCCATTCAGAGACATGAGATCCTTATTAAGGAGAAAGGAAAAGCTCGTCAGAAACACCACGTTAGTGCATTGATAGGTTATGATTTTGAGCAAGAGGTCAAGAGAGAACAGCTCCAGGACGGAGATCTCTGAGTAGAAAGTGCTATGTCTTTTGACAGTTTGCACTGGTGTCGATCGACACCCGTTGATGAGCATCAATCGATGGAAACCTCAGAGTCTGTAGCTTTGTGTGAGTCTTTAAACATCGATCGACGTAGAGACATCAACATCGATCATCGGTCCTCAACAACATAACCAGTTCGTCAACCAAGTCTGAATGCAAGCTTGTTTGTTAGACATCTGAATATGGAGATTCCAGAAGAAAAAACTAATACACCTGAGCCAAAGAAAGTTGATAAGTCAACATAAGACACCCCCAAAGGAAGCAGAAGATTCCTAAACATCTGCGTAGAGAAGCAACTGACAAAGAGATGGATGAATTTGCCGAAGGAGTTTTTAAAATTCCTTTAGATACTCAATTCGATAAAGCGTAATACTTATAGATTGTGGATGTTTTTCAGGGAATCCAAGGAGACAAATGAGGACATAGAGCGCATGTTCAAAGGCCTTAGAGAGAAGCTGAAGCACAATATCACTCTCACGACCAATATGAGGAGTCTGCAAAGACAACATCGATTGATACCCAACCCTTGGTATCGGCCGACGGGCCTTACAGAGAGAAGCTGCACGAAACCCACCTTTCAGAATCGATCGATACTCATCTTCAACAATTGGTCGATGGTCATGCCACAGATCAGAATGATGAAGACAATCCATAAGGCATAGTCTATAATGGAAATCAATACCGCGCAATGGCTAACCATATTACTTCGCTTTCTATTTTGAAGAAGAAGAAAACGTGTACCGTACTCTTGCACAAGAGGAGGATGTAAATTTCAGAGGATCCTATGGAGCCTCGAATGCAACTTTGATCGACGGTGACCCAATACCATCGATCGTCGACGATCTGGTAGGATACAATAAGGATTATGGTTATCTCAGCCCAGATGAGTTTTGAATTATGAGGGACCCTGATGGATATGCACGAGCACTGGATGGAAGACTTCTCAATGTATCCAAGGAGGATATAGCAGACGTACTCGCAATGGCCAATGGATCATTGAATCTCTTCAGACAACAACAATCGATTGGAGCAGTTAGTTCATCATCGACCGATGGCAACACTTGGCCATCGATCTCTAGTCATCACGCAACATTTAGGCAGAGGCTGGTAATAGAGAAATTATTGGAAGACAAACTTGATGGAGTTTACCTTTCTCAAGATTTGATGAGGGATAGTATCTATCATAGATTGGATGATATTTCAGAGCCCATAGATGCAAGGCTTAAGATGCTAATGAGATGCATTCAAATACTCCAGGAAAGGATGAATACAATGAAGACTGCTCAGAGAAGGATGGACAAACAGAGAACCAAAATAGAAGAAGCTGTGAGAAGCTTCATCAACGCATGGTTTGAGACGAGCAGAGAGTATGTGGATACCTTCTTTCTACATTGGTTCGATGAACCACCTTACTAGTCTAGAAGTCCAAACGTCGAGCTTAAGACTATGACCAAGCGCTTAGTGGCAAGCAACCCACTGTGTAGTAAGTTTTATTTTGGTTTTTCATTATTTGCTATTAAATTACAGCTTTTATTTAATAACTTTAGGTTTTCAAAGGAGTAAAAAAGTTCAAAACCACTATCGGTCGACACTCCTTATGGAGTTTGGTAACCTCAACTTTCTCTCTTCCTTTCACTTATGATTTAGTTTTCCTTAACCGAACCGGATAGGATAACACTGGGGACAATGTTATTTAAGTCTTGGGGAGGTTTGCTGATGCATTTATTTATTTTGATATTTTATTTACTTAAGTTTTTCAAAAAAAGTTTTATCGAGTCAAGAAGGAGATTATGATCAGAACTTATTTATTGACAAACCACACTATAGCACCGCTCTTACACATGTTGATTGCAAAGATTACTAGAGAAGCCAAAGTGGATCATCCTGTCATTAGATCACACTTACTAAGAAAGTGTGAAGGAACCAAAGCTGATCTCCAACCTGATACTGACTATTTTGCTTGCTTTGGGGCTTGACATACACTAGATCGGATTCCTTCTACAAGTTTGTAAGGTACTAGTTTGTGTATTTCTGATTCCCTTCTCTCTCTCTCTCTCTCTCTCTCTCTTCAAGATCTATAAAAGAAAAGATTGATATGATTTCCTGAGATGCAGAGCGGTAGGTACATTGCCGATGACCGAAATATTATAATTCAAAGGAATGATCACACATTGTTGGAAGCGAGGGGTAAGTACATTACCGATGACACTATTATTCGCCTACAACTTTGTCAAAAAAAATCAAAAATAAGATAGCAAGATGGACTTTATCAGCATCATTGTCCATTGGGTTTGAAATCAAAGAAGATTCAGAGAGAGAAGAGGGAAGAAATAGATCATTAAAGACTTCATACCTATGTATGTAGATTTGCAGAAGTTGAATCCATATGTCCTTTGATCGATACTCCCAAGGTAAAACCTGTACTTTCTTTTTTATGCAAAGAGATGAGATCAGTAGAGAGGTGAGACAAATTAGTATTTGTTGAGTTGTGGGTAGAATGAATTTGGTTGCTATACTAGGATATATAATATAAAGTTTCTCTTTGATTAGCATTATTTGATGTGGTTGCGATATAGTAGGGGTGATAGTTATATACATTATGTGAGTCCTGCTTTTCAAACCTCTTTCACATGCTAACTTTGTTTTGCTTGAGGATAAACAAAAATGTTAAGTCTGTGAGAGTTGATATACCTTGTTATTTACCAGTTTTAGACCATCTTTTTACCATGTTTGGAGTCTACTATATGTGTCTAGACTATGTTTTAGAGTCTTTACATGTCCATGTACGTTTTGGAGCATTATGGAGATCATGGAGCTTGTTAGAGTATTCAGAGGAAATATCCATTAGCATGACCATCAATCGATGGAGCATCCTTGTGTTCGATCGACAGCCTACTCACAAAGTATTGGCCGACTTCAAGCCCAAGTCAAGACAAATTATGATAATACCCCTGGACGAGTTTTGACCTAGTTTATATGGGTTATGTCATTGTTTGGGCAGAACACACCACACACACGTATTATTTTTACAGCTTTTAGTTTTCTTGCATTGAGTTTTTAGTAGTTTAGGGGAGAATATCTGAACTCATTCACATATTTTTATTGGAACCGCGTTTATTATTCTATGCATTATATAACTGAGTTCATCATGTTTTCTACGATCATGTCTGAGTAATTCACCTATTAGATTTAGGGTTCATAATGGTATTGATGAATTAGCCCCAAAATACGATTGCTAGGATGAAGTAATATCAATCTTTGGAATTGTGTTTAATGCTTGCATTCTAGAGTAGCTAGCTAGAAGCCTGAACTTAGGACAAGAACAACTACGAGAGTAGGTTATGTGCCAGAATTGGTTCCATTGAGCTAGGTTGTTAGATGCATGCTAGAGCTGGTATAATTAGTGCAGCAGACGAACTTCCTGTCTGATTAGCGTCGATTGACACTCGGCCTTAATTATCGATCGACGGTGTAATTCTCTGTCTGCATACGAGAGTTGGGAAAAGAGGGGCTCAGACTAGTTAACTTATTGTCCTCACATATTAATAATTCCATGCATCATATCCATTATAATTCACTTGCCTGAAAACCTAGAACTATCGTTTTCCATATTTGCATTAACTTAGTATTTTAGACAATTTCCTTTTTCGGATAACCTTACAATCAAATTACCTATTTATAGCTTGCCTAGCTTAACCTTAAAATTATAAAAATCTACTGTATGCTCTTGCTCTCTATGGATTCGATCCCAAAGTACTGCAATTTGACCTCTCTTGGCATGAGTAGTTCGTAGAGTTAATTTGATAGATTGCCTCATTAAGAATATAAACCTTTAACACGCACGCTGTCACATTCACATATCCATTTTGGATAGTCTCTTACCTCCCTTTGGATAATCTTTTGCTTCCCTGCACATATCCTTGATGGTGCTATTGACGAGTTCCGAGTTACCTGTGATTCCAAAACTTTCACATGGTATAAGGGATTCAAACTTCCCTTCCAGATCAGAGAGATCAGTATACATGTTCTCCACTTTCTCATTGATTGCAAGAAATTTTCTACTGACCCTCCAACAATTGTTTCATCATTTGCTTGAGATCATTGTCTTAAGAATTCTGAACTCAAAATGAGCTTCCCTAAACTTGAGAACCACCATCTCCAAAGTAGTTTCTCTGATCCTAACCTTTTTTTCTGATATCCTTGATTGAAGACATTCTAGTTTTGCACAAAAGACTTATTCTTGAACTTAGTTTGTTGACTCTGGTTGAAACCTATATTTTTGATATGGACAATTCATGGTGTACTCCCTAAAATGCTCCCAAGCTTCACGAAACGTTTCTGAGCCACTCTCCTGAAAGTTCCCAATCTTAATCCTTAGATAAGTGGACCTTGACATAGTGAAGAAATATCTCAAAAATGCGTTTTTTTCTCCTCCCAAGTAGTAAGAGAATCTGGTACTAAATGCGTCAACTCTCTGACAGCCTTATTGACAAAGGAGAAAGGGAGAATTCTGCACTTGAGAGTACCTTCAGTGATGCAAAATCCGAAACCAACCTTGACAAGACCATTCCAATACCGATCATAACTGCACCAAGGACACATTCTGGTACAAAAGACCTAAGAGAAAGCTTCAATAAGTCAATTTAGATTCTTCTGATTAGACAACCTGATCTAGAAGACTTAACTAACCGGTTCAATCAGCTCACACTTGACCAGAAGATATTTGGACCAGAAACAAGGTCACAAGAAAAAATCTTCCTGAATGAAGCCATTGAACCCAAGCCTGATCCAATCCAGCCTTAGCCCAACCTTTAAGACCTATGAAGATCAGTCTGGCCCAGCTAAGATCAACAAAGAGGCGTGGCCCATTTTCCTAAGAACCCATTACCTAAATTTCCTCACCGTTGATCCGGCCCAAGCTTAGCCAAGACCAGTCCATGCACTTAAAACAATAACCAAGCCATCAAAAAGTCTAGGTGCATGATCAATCAGGCAATCATGGACGTCAAATCAGAGAAAGTAAGTGGTTAATGCTCATCTTCATGATTGATTTGACTAACCAAGTTGTTTCCATGTTTTTATTTTAATCTTCTTTGTTTCCTTCATTTTCGAATAAATAATTAATAAGACACTTTGCTAGCCTCGTTTTAGGTCCTAGAATTGAGTCTTTGTATTCAAGTCATTTTCTTCAAGCCCCCTAGAAGGGCATAGCTGCATCGGATGTTCTATAAATCCTCAATAAGTAGCCTTCTATTCTTGACTGCATATCAATAAAGAAAACCGAGTTTTTGCCTTAGCAAACTTATCCCTAAGTCTCTTTGAGCGTGTGAGAAGCAGCCCAAGAGAAACTATTATCAAGGTTCTGTCCAAGAGTTTTGTGGCATCCATCGATCCATCCATTCACAATCATTTCCCATCCATTGTTCTAATCGAAGAGTGTTGAACAACCAATCGATTATAATCCAATCGATCAATTCCTTCCATAGTTCCATCCACTGACCTGAAAGAAGATTGTTGAACAACCAGTCTTTCAGATGCCATACTTCACTTTCACTTGTACCAGGTTCATCATCAATCCATTCTTAATTGCCCAATCTAACCTGTTCATCCGATACATCCAGTTCGATCACCATCATCATCAATCTGCCATCACCATTTTCCCCATCAGTTCATTCAATTTGTAAGTCTAGACCAGGATCTTACAAAAACGTGGTATCAGAGCTTAAAGCTCCTAGCCTAGGTCGTTTCTATTTCTGTTTTATTCGTTTGTCATCTCTTTAGAAAAACCATAAAAATAGTTTGTCTGCATAATTTTTATTTTTGTGTTCTTTCTTGTGTTCATCACTAAAGAGACTTCATTTTAGTCATTTAATCTTTCTAGAAAACTAAAAAAAAATAGAACATGTTTTCATTCATTAGAAGGCTCTTGTTACCATTTTTGTTAAATCGATTTATTTCATTTCCATATAAAAAAGTAAAAAAAAAATTCATTAGTATTTACCATAATTGTTTAGGCACGAAATTCTTTCTTCCTTAACTCGTTATTCTCCATGAATTTCATAGACCATATGCTCCATAAACCCTAGTTGTTTTTCATTATTATCATTCTTCCTAGAAAAACGGAGAAAAGTTTTAAGTTCTTTCAGTTTTTGTCTGACCATTTCCTTTATTCTTCAATTGATCTTTGTGTAATCATCACATGAAAGAAATGGGAGACATAGACCAGCAACCAGCTCCAGATCAATTCGTAGTCAATACTCATATTTTGCCTAGTTTGAGACACCTAACCGAAAGAATGTATTGGGGGTCAAAATCGTTTACGACGAAATCAACGTCTAAGACCTTCCAGGAAATGCGCCTTTTGTAAAAAAAGAGATGATATCTCAGAAAAAGGGGAGCGGGAAAATTGAAGTCAAATCTCGGCTGACCACGAAGGAATGGTCTGCCTAAGTGAGCCATCAAGAAGAGTTTATCTTACGACCTCGGGTCAACATATCCTCGAATGGAAACAACACAAAATGGCTAGAAGACTCGATCACCCAACTCCCGATGGGAGAAGTTGGCCGATAAAGACATCCTACTCGTCGAACGGGACCGATCCAACTTGCCAAACGGGCGAGTTGGGCAATGCAGGCCGACCAACTCGCCCGTTCGTCGAGGTGGACCAATCAAACTCGCCGAACGGGCGAGTTGGACAGCTTGGGCCGACTAACTCCCCCGTTTGGCGAATTGGACCAGTCCAACTGGCCGAAGGGGCGAGTTGGACAAGCCCAACTTGCCAAACATGCGAATTGGGTCGATCAAGACGACCAACTCGCCGAACATGCAAGTTGGGTCGATCAAGACGCCAAACGGGCGAGTTGGATCGAACAAGATAAACTAACTCGCCCGTTTGACGAGTCGAACAAGCCAAACTCGCTAAACAGGCGAGTTAGGTAGCATAAGCAATCCGACTCGCCCGTTCGGCGAGTTGGATCAATCAATCCATTTTCACCTCGTCCTCGTAACTTCCCCTTTCGAAATTTGATCGAACTTATCTTTGTTTCGTCTCGATCGGGATTGACATTGGAATTTTACCAAAAGAACACGTTTTCTCATGAAAGGATCGGGTCGATCGTATGAGACGGTAACAGTTAAATAAACACCTGGAGTCGCATGCCCCATACGAAAGATCGTAACTCTCATACGACTTCGTCTTAGCAGTTCTCTTTCGATAAAATCGTAAAAACCCTAAGTAAAAAACGGCCCGAGAAGGTCTAAAACTCGGCTAAAGGTCCACTCGCGATTTTATCCAAAATCGAGCCCAAACTTTGTGGCAGTTTATCTTTTATCAGGAAGGGATAAATGTTAAGTTGGGAAGATAAATGTCAAGATCGGAGGATAAATGTTAAGTTTCCAAAGATAATCATGAAGATCGGGGAAAAAAAGGAATATTTCTGTGAAGCCATAAATTTGACCAAAGGCAGAAAGGGAAAGAGCAAACCGCCTATAAAGTTGTATATAAGGACTTTGAGGGTGATGATGCAAGGGAGACACGAAAGTCTCTAGTCAGAGCAAACATAACACTTAGAGCATTTATGCAACCTTCTGTTTTTGTTATCCGAGCTGCGACTCAACTAGGGGTTTGCAGTCTTAGGTTGTTAGAACAAGGGATCTCGCCGACAGCTCTCATAGCCAAGACTCTTATCGTATTGCAAACGCTCATACGGAAATTCGGAATAAAACATCTATTTTCTCTCTTTTTGATTCTTACTTTATTTTTTCTATCTTTACTTTGTATTCTGATTAATTGGTGTGTGGTTTAGCAGATATCCAAGACCTCTAGGAAACTAGGGTTTACCCTACGTTCCTAATTCAATGGAAATCGACAGTGCAAATTTTGGTTCCCACAATTTTGGTTCCCACAGTTTGGTGCTAGAAGGAGGAGGGGGGGTACGGATCAATCTAGCTCTCAGCCATCAACGCTCAATCAAAGCATGTCAGATCTCAACAACCAACAGCCACGAACACGTTGAAAACACTCCAGCAACAAACGTCACTCCGGTCAACGCCGACACAAACACCGCAGCATTCGAGGAGGTAAAGAAGATGTTCTCGACTTTTGAGAAGAAGTCGACAGAACAAGATAAGGTCATGAACGCCCTCGCTAAACAGGTTGAAACCCTTACAGCAAGGAACATGGCCATTTTTTCTGCGTGGAACAACCCAAATCCGCGGAAGAAGACTCGACTTCACAATACCTTTGGACTGGTCCAACAACGCCCAAGGCAAACCGACTGGACAAAACCTTGACAAAGTGACCCGCACGCCAACACGAAAAAAACCCGGGGTATATTCCTCCTATTGAAGAAGAAAGGGGGAGAAGTTGAATGCGTCGACATGGAATCTAGCACTCAGTCCAAACCCACGGACAAAGACGCAGACATACATCCGCGCCGCACAAGGATCCCAGCGGCTCGGGACAAATCCCAGTTCGACAACCCTATGAACGAAGAGGAATAAGCTATCTTTTGGAATGAACATGAAGAACTAGCCGAGGAGCAAACTCTGAACACTCGTAAAAAACGCCGACAAAGTCGGAAATCTGCTAGCAAGAGTTCCAAAATTCACGATCTCCGCGATGATCTCATGAAAACGGAGGGTGAAGTTAGGGCGGTGAAGTCCCAAACCCACCACACTACTAGCACCGCACCGGAGATCGATCTGCTGCTCGAAGAGGCTCGTAAAACACCCTTTACTACTCGTATCACCGAAACCAGGGTTTCAGATCCTTGGAAGGTCAAAGTGATGCCATAAGATGGAACTACTGATCGTAAGGCACACCTACAGGCTTTTGAGGTCGCGATGGGTTGAGCCAGGTTCAAAGAAAATAAGAGAGACACCGGCGAATGCCGCCTCTTCGTAGAAAACCTCCGTGGAGCAGCGCTAGAATGGTTCTCTCGCCTTAGGCAAAACTCCATTGGAAGCTTCCGCCAGCTCGTTTCAGAATTCCTCAAACAATACTCAATGTTCATAGATCGAGAAACCTCTGACGTGGACCTCTGGAGCTTGTCCCAGGGAGAGGACGAAACTCTCCACGACTTCATAAAATGGTTCAAAAACATCATGGCTAGAGTCAGGGGGATAAGCAACAAAGTCGCGATAGACGCACTTCGAAAACACTTTGGTTCAAGCAAAGTTCAGGAAGTGGATAACTTTGGAAAAGCCGCGTCAATCCAAGAGTCGCTTCACAAAGCCATGGATTACATCATCATCAAAGAAGAGATGAAGGTCTTGTCCCAGACATGGAAGCCAACAAAGAATGAGTCACAGGATGCAGGGTCGGATTAGAAATTAAAAAAGAAAAACCCTCGCAATGACAAAAGTGTCCAGCGCGGAGACGAAGAAACACAGGGAGCACATAGCTACGCTATTAACTCCGGATCAGAGAAAGGATGGATGACGGGTAACACGTGGACCCGAAATCCAAATTACAAAGAAAACGCCTTATGCGACTTTCACCAAACGCGCGGACACTCGACCATTAACTGCAAAGTTCTCGGTGAGAGATTGGCCGCAAAGCTGCTCTCCAGAGAACTCACCGGGGTCTCCAGCGTGAAAGAACTCATCCGCAATTTGGACCGCCCCCCAAAAAAAACAAGGACTCTTCAAACGGAGAAACCTTCCCAAGGGGACAAATCAGGAGAAAAGTGCGGAAGAAGGCAGGACGAGAAGGGCAATGACAGCAACCGTCCCAGGGTAAACATGATCATCGGCGGATCGCAATTCTGAAGCGATACAATCTCGGCCATCAAAGCTTATCAATACAAGGCCGAGACAAGCGAAAATTTGCCAATCTGGCCCACGATCAATGACACTCCCAAAAGAGCAATCACTTTTGATGAAGGAGAGGCAGGAGGAATCGATCAGCCACATTGCGATCCACTCGTAATTGATCTCGTCATAAGAGATCTCTAGGTTGCTAGGTTTCTCAACGACACGGGAAGCACGGTCAACGTCATCTTTCGCGACACTCTCAAAAGGATGAACATCGAGTTAGGCGAAGTTGTACCATCGCCTAAGCTGCTAACCGGTTTCTCTGGCACGACATCAGTGACCCTCGGGTCAATCAAATTACCCGTTGTGGCAAATTACCCATTGCGGCAAATTACCCATTGCGGCAAATTACCCGTTACCCGCTAACCAAGATCGTTGATTTCGCAGCCAATTACAACTCCATGAAGGCAGTTCCATCGATTTATCACTTAGGCTTTAAGTTCGTAACTCATAACGGAATTGCTGTGATTTAGGGCTGCCAGAAGTAGTCGAGACGCTGCTTCCTGGCCGAGCACAAGCTAAGACAAATCACAAACAACGCGATGGAAAAGACCAAGTGCCCGAAGATAGCAAGGCATCAGGTGGAAGTACTTCGGGAAAATACAAACCAGAACTGTCGACTATAGAAACGGCCAGTGAACAACCAGTTCCAGCGCCTGACGCTTCAAGCCCATCGAAGAAGACAAGTCCAACGGAAGACGTCGACCCAGCAACTGACGCAGTCGACACAAATACAACGGCCGAGTAAAAAGACTCGCCCAAACAAGTAGAACTACGATATGGCTTGATCCTCGAAAGAGGTACGTAGGCAGATCGTCCAAAAAGACGAGTTCAGCTATCCCCCCCCCCCGCCACTCGTATATTCCCACATTCAGAAATAATTTTTTTGCATTGTACTCGAAATTTTAAAACTTTTTTGGCAATAAAGACTTCTTTATAATTTCGTAAAGTTTTCTATCTTCTCGCAAAGAAACATTATGTTATACATCCATACACGAGCAAAACGATTATCGCACCATCCCAGAAATGGAAACTCGCGAAAAATCGTTCTTCCTCAAAACGGATCAACTCCACACTATCTTATCTCGGTCAAATCATCAATTTCGATTCCCGACCGTAGCACGAGACCCTGGTCCCATATGCTCAAAGCATTATTTACGCAAAGTAAATTTTCAAAAAAATAGGCGAGACATCGTCTGAATTTTCGAGAACACACCCTTAGTTCATTCGCAACTATAAAACACTCGGCAATTGGCCCCGCTGAGCACTTTAGCCATCTTAAACGAACACACCCAAGTTCATCCTAAGGAAAGATCCTCTCATATCCGACTAGGATAAATAGCACACTATAAAAGAAATCCAATATTTTGGTCAACACTTTCGGGAGACTTAAAATTTGTCCCTGGAGAGATGCTCGACCCCGACCAGACAAGTCATATAAGCCGAGAACCTAAAGCGGACTTTAAATCAGAACAGAGTCAGGTTAAAATCAAAACAGGCAAAAACAAAGTCGATTAGTCATCGAAAAGCCTTAAACCGAAAGTAAACTAAGGTCTTGCCCTAAATCCAGCACACTGGTGTCTAACGTCTCAAGGCATGATATCAAAAATATACGAGATCCTAAAAGCATGTCTCTTCATCCATATCTAAATATTCTCGGAACTTCGAAAACTCCTTGAACATCTCGTACAAACAACGAATAGGATGATCCGCAAAAAAGGGAGGAAGTCGAGATGACAACTCGAGTTTTCTTTCTACACTAAACAAATTCCAAACATCTTTTTAAACACTCTCTTATCACAAAAATCACGGTACAAATGAAAGATAATAAAAGATAGGGATTCCAGGCCACACTCAGCCAGTCCCGCAACAAACGACCATAGTCGGCCGATGACGAACAAAACATAAACATACAATAATGCAGAAGAACACATTCCTGGATCAGTCGTGACCTCGCGACTACTCATCAAAATCAAAGCCCCCAGTCATCGATCTACCGAGCGAATAACCATTAACATCCAGAGGAGCCGTCGATTGGTTTACCTCACTGTCTCATAAGCAGTCTCCGCCTCGCCCTCCACCGTATCAGGAGATACAGGAATCGGGTCCCACTGTTCCCAAATCCTCTCCTCGATCTGAGGAATCGTTAAGTCCCTATCCCTCTTGTTCATGCGCCTGGTCTGCCTCGCATATTCGGCACCAAACGAATAATCAGGGGCCTGCGTGAGGTATAGTCCGCCCATAGTGCCACGACACTTGCGATAATCCCCGAAGTCCGTATAACCCTTCGTAAGCTCCTTGAATTCATACGAGAAATTTTCGTGACGAGTTTTCATGACTTCATCCATTTCTTTCTCCCCTCGCCTATAAGCGCCACGAACCTCCGTCACGACCGACTCCCTCTCACGACGACGAGAACTTTCCAACTCATCTCTCAGACGAGCAATCACATTGTTGGCTGTCTCAGCCCTAAACTGAGCCATGCATGCCTCCTGAAAGCTCGCGCGAAGTGCTCGGTTCATCATAAGGAGACCCTGCGAAGTATCTCAAAGTCAAGGAAAAGCTCGTCTTCGAAAGAGAACAATAAAAACTTACTCCGTTGACCATCCTCAACACCTGGGTAAACTCCAGGGTTTCGCTAGAACCACCTATCCTAGAAGAGTGTCAAAACCAAGCAGCTCATCAAGAATCATTCCACTCACCACTACTCCCGCCTACTTGACTATTTAGGTACTCTCTTAGTATGTTTTCGGAGGAGCCCCGCTCGTTAGCCGCTTCATCCTCGAAAATGATGTGTTTTTCCTTGCGAGTCTTCGATCGTTTCTCTCTCGTGCGAAGCGCGCACAGAACGAATCCATCCATGGTTGCCTCTGACCCTTCATCTACCGACAGATATGGCTGGTAAAAAGAACGGTGAAGAGCAATAGCATGCAAACCCTTTTTAGGTTAAACGTTGCCCAAAAACATGGGTGACCACGAATCAAGTGTCGGATGGTATCCAGACCTTCTGGACTCGGAGGGAAAAGATTAGTCTCTAAAATAAAATGTGAACCAAATATATTAGAGTTCAGACTTCACGAAATCCGAAATAAAAGGAAAAGAAAGAGGGGGCAACACTTGATCAAGGATACCTTTCCGACCCCATTTAGTCTTAAAGATGGAAAGGCCATTTGCTTCTACAGACGCATCGTTAACACAGACGAAAAAGAAGTGCTTCCGCCAATTATGATAGTTCAACACGAATTCCCTTATGATCGTCCTCCTTGAACGAGGCCTCAACTGAACTATGGACGACTTCCTGACCGGTTTAAGCATGGCAACGAGATGGTTGGCATCGAGGGCCATACCTAATTCGTAACTCAGCACAAGAATCCCGACAATATGCTGAAAACCACACAGGTTTATTTCACTAATCAATATCTTGGAACAGTCGACAAGTCGCGCCATGATCTCAAGAATAGGAAACCACAAATGGCACTGCATCAGGTACGCCGCATAACACGTGAAGTAACCCTCGGGCGAAGACTCAGCGACCTCTCCAATCTCCGGAAGATGAAAGTAAACTAACTCAGGAACTCGGCACTGGCTCCGGATAGCAGCAAGCCCATTAGGACAGCTTTTGCTCCACGGGGTTGGCATGAAACAGAAGCAAGGCCCACGTACCAGGTCTGGGAGGTTTCACTTCTCCCCTGGCCTCCCAGTATGCTTTGGCTTCTTAAGGATCAACCGAGTGAGCTGAGAATTCCACCTTTGGCCCAACATCGTTGTGTTGCGAGCTGGAACCATCAGGGACAGAACAGTCGTGACGAGACCTTGAGGAAACCTTTCTTCTCGAAGACATAACTTTCTTTTTAAAAAGGAAGGAAAGAGAGGAGAAAATCTTTTGATTCTTGAAAAAACGTTTGTGAAAATGTGCAAGTGAAGAATTTGAAAACCCACTCCGCATACTTATAGAAGAAATGATTCACTATTTCACCTCCAGGCTTCTAATGTCGGATTCCGACTAATTTATCCAATATGCCCAAAAACGTTCACAAGAACACACATTTTTGACAAGCTGGGGGGTTAGCTGTTGGGGTTAAAATTGGTTACGACAGAATAAACGTCCAAAACCTACCGGGAAATGCGCCCTTTGTGAAAAAAGATGATATCTCGAAAAAAGGGGAACGAGAAAAATCGAAGTCAAATCTCGGCCGAACACGAAGGAGGCGTATGCATAAGTGAGCCATCAAGAAGAGTTTGTATTAAGACCTCAGGTCATCGTATCCCCGAATGGCAACAAGACGAAACGGCTTGAAGACTCGATCACCCAACTCCCCGGATGGAGAAGTTGGCCGAGCAAGAGGTCTAACTCATCGAACCGGCAAATCGAACCATACGAACCGGCCAACTCGCCGAACAGGCAAGTTTGACAGCATCGACCGACCAACTCGCCAAACGGGCGAGTTGGACAGCATGGGCCAACCAACTCGCCGAACGGGCGAGTTGGACAACATGGGCCAACCAACTCGCCGAACGGGCGAGTTGGACAGCATGGCTCAACCAACTTGCCCATTCGGCGATATGGGTCGATCAAGACGACCAACTCGCCAAACGGGCGATGGATCAAACAAGATAAACCAACTCGCCCGTTCGATGAGTTAGACAAGGCCAATTCGCCAAACGGGCGAGTTAGGTAGAACAAGTAATCTGACTCGCCCGTTCGGCGAGTTGGATCAATTAATCCATTTTCACATCTTCCTCGCAACTCCCTCTTTCGAAACTGAATCGATCTTATCTTTGTTTCGTTTCGATCGGGATTGACATTGGTACTTTACCGAAAGAACTCGTTTTCTCGTGAAAGGATCGGGGCGATCGTATGAGACGGTAACTGTTAACTAAACACCTGGAGTCGCATGCCCCTTACAAAATATCCTAACTCTCGGACTACGTCGTCTTAGGAATGCTCTTTCGATAAAATAGTAAAAACGTTTATGTCAAAAAATGGCTCGAGAAGGTCTAAAACTTGGCTAACGGCCCACTTGCGATTTTATTTGAAATTGAGCCCAAAACTTTTGACGGTTTATTTTTTATTTTGCAGGAAGGGATAAATGTTAAGTTCGGAAGATAAATGTCAAGATTGGAGAATAAATGTTAGGTTTCCAAAGATGATCATGAAGATCGAGGAAAAAAAGGAATATTTCTGCGAAGCGATAAATTCGACCAAAGGTAGAAGGGGAAAAAGCAAACCACCTCTAGAGGAGTATATAAGGACTTCGAGGGTGATGATGAAAGGGAGACACGGAAATCTCTACTCAGAGCAAACATAGCACTTAGAGCATTTAGGCAACTTTCTGTTTTTGTTATTCGAGCTGCGACTCAACTAGGATTTTGTAGTCTTAGGTTGTTAGAACTATGGATCTCGCCGACAGCTCTCATAGCAAAGACTCATATCCTATTGTAAATGCTCATACGCAAATTTAGAATAAGACATCTATTTGCTCTCTTTTCGATTCTTACTTTATTTTTCTATATGTACTTCGTATTCTGATTGATTGGTGTGTCGTTTAGCAGATATCCGAGACCTCTGGGAAAATATGGTTTACCCTACGTTCCTAATTCAACGGAAATCGACAGTGCAAATTTCGGTTCCTATAGAATGGCTCGATTGGAACAAACCCATAACCTTAATGGCGGACGACCTCCAAGGAGAAACCATCCATACATGGATGACCAGCTTTATGAAACTGAAGAAACCAAACCAGAAAGCCAAAGCCAGAGAGGTGATCTTAATGAAGCCGGTTTTGGCGCTAGGCGCAGTAGACAAGGTCGAGGCAATCTAGGCCGATATCAAAGGAGAGACCAAGGTGAGGGGAAAAAGAGCGGTGGCAAGAAGGAAATGACCTCAAGTTGAAACCACCCACCTTTGCTGGAAAGTTTGATCCAGATGCCTACATAGTGTGGGAGAAGAGCATGGAGTACATATTCGAGTACTACAAATTTCCTTAGGCCAAGAAGGTTGCCATATCTGCTGCTCAACTGGCGAAAAATGCTCTATCCTGGTGGGACAGAGATATTACTAAATTCGGGCCAGTCTGGAGAACCCGCACATGAGTAGAGATGCAAACTAAACTTCACGCCAGGTATATTACATCCTCTTACCAAATAGACTTACTAAAACGGGCTCAAAAATTATGTCAGGGAACCAAATCTGTAGAGGAGTATTTCAAGGAGTTTGAGTCCCATAGGATTAAGATGGATACAAATAAGCCAGAGGAGACACTCATGGCCCAGTTCTTAGACTGCTTACAATCGTATTGCTCGCAAAGCAGAAATGCAGGCTTATGAAGACTCAACGATTTAGTTCCACTATGCCATTCTGAGCACCATATCAAGAGGAAGAACCAGTCTACCAAAAGAAGCAAGGAACCATGGACTCCATCAACTCAGAAAGGTTATGAGAAGGGAAAGTCCATAGAAGTGGGAAAACGGTTCAAGAAGAACCAACTCGAACCGTCGACCAAGGTAAACCCCAATTCCAAAGGTCTTGTGATATTTCATGTTTCAAATTCTAGGGGAAGGGTCACTATGCCAGGGACTGCCCAAACCAGAGAGTCATGATGCTTAAGGACAATGGTGACTATGAGTCACATGATGAGGCCGATTTTAAGCCAAATTAAACTGATGAAGAAGTCACTGACTATCTTGATGTGGGAGAGATACTTGTGACCAGAAGATCACTTAGTGCCATTTTTGAACCAGAGACTATCCCGAGAAACATCATTTTCCATACCCGGTGCACCATTAATTCCAAGGTATGCAATCTTATAATAGATGGTGGTTCTTGTACTAATGTTGCTAGCAAGTACTTGTTTGATAAGCTAGGCCTCAAGACAACTAAGCACCCACGACCATGCAAACTTATACGGTTGAATGATGAGATTGAACTGAAGATTGGAGAGCAAGTGGTCGTTCCATTCAGTGTGGGAAAGTATATTACCAGACTGTATGCGATGTTGTTCCTATGCAAGCCTGCCATCTTCTCTTAGGTCGACCATGGCAGTTCGACAATGAGACTTTGCACAATGGAAGAACCAAATTATACAGCTTCACCCATAACAACAAGAAGCAAAACCTTGCCCCACTCACACCTCAGGAATTCCATAAAATACAAAAGGCAATGGAAATTTTTCCAAGGTAAGTAAAACCAGTCTTTATGTTACTTCTAGTAATGCATTAAAATCTTTGGATGTAAGACGCATGTGCTACAAATGATCTTGAAGGAAGGATTATTGGCAGGTCAAGAAGAGAAGGAACTACCACCAGCCATCCTCAAGCTAGTATAAGATTTTAAAGATACATTTCGAGAAGACACTCCGGATGGACTACCACCCATAAGAGGCATCGAGCACCAAATTGATATAATTCTAAGTGCACCACTACCCAAACGACCAGCTTACCGATTCACCCATAGGAATCTAAGGAATTAGAAAGGAAAGTCCAAGACCTCATGTGATGAATCCTAGGAAAGGCACTCGACCGGTAAGGCTGATATGAACTCTGATCCGATAGGATTGAGAACTGGTGGGATGATTGGTGACGCAATGGGATGCGAAATGGCCCAATGATACTACCAGATTCGTTTGTTGCCGGATGTGACGAACCGGTACAACTCACAAAAATGGTTTTCACTTGGAGATAACTCCACCAAGGAAAATATGTTCTAAGCAAAGAACATAGAGAGTAGAAACCTCAAGTTTTATTAAGAAAAATCCATTGCCTTGTTTCAGATTGAGTTGTAATACTTATACATGATGTAGTCAAAGAAATAAATAAAATTATGGGAAATCAAGACATAGAAAATAGATAATTGACAAGATCTGGTCAAAACACATAAAAAGATGTTGACTGGTCGATAGACCCTTCGGATACTCTCGTCCAGGTTCACTGAACCTTGCTCCACGTCCGGCGGTAAGGAGAAGCACACACCCGGTACGGTCCGTATGGTCGGATAAGAGAACCTCACCATCTGAACTTGACCAAAACGAGGCTAAATCATCCGAAAGCTCCTGAATCCTTGCCTTAGAGAGTTTTGAATGATCAAAGTCCATGAACTGATCGAAGTGTCGGATCAGTCCATCAGTACGGTCGACTGTACGGTCCAAATGGGCCAAAAGGGAGAAGCCAAGGTCAGATTCTGGTTCCACTCGTTCGAAGTTGATTCTGGCTTGACCGTTGGTCTTAGAATGGTGAATTGGTCGGGAAAGACGAGCTCCAATTTGGTCAGATCGATCGTCAAGTCGTGGTTCTTGTTGAAGTTCCATTTCAGACGTCCTTGGGTCGATTCGGTACATGGCCCGGTCAGTCTGTGCGGTACGGTCAGGGAACTGAACCTCGGCTGAAAAGTTCAGGACGTTCTGATCTTCATGCTGGTCCGGTTCCATTGACTGGTCAGTGGTCTGGGTTACATCATTCCCTCCTTCTTCAAAAGGATTTGTCCACAAATCCGGATCATCTAGAAGAAAAGGAGAAAGATCAGAAACATTAAAGCTAGAAGAGATATCATACTTACCTTGTAGATCAAGCTCGTAAGCATTGTCATTGATCTTCTTGAGTATCTGAAATGGACCATCTACTTGTGGCATGAGTTTGGACTTACTCTCTTCTGAAAATCGTTCCTTTCTCAAATGAACCCAAACAAGATCAACTTCCTTGATGTTGGAGTCAACTTGCTCATGCAACTGCTTGATTGTATCCGCCTTCCTCTTGCTATCTGTACTAAACCTTTCACTCAAAGGCAAAGGTAAAAGATCAAGTGGAGACATGATTGAACCCATAAACAACTTCAAAAGGTGAAATTTTAGAAGCTGAATGCATATCATGATCATAAGCAAACTGAACATGTGGCAAACATTCTTCCTAAAGCCTAAAGTTCTTCTTAAGCAATGATTTAAGCAAAGCGGAAAAGGTTCGATTCCCTAGTTCAGTTTGACCGTCTGTTTGGGGGTGACAAGTAGTAGAGAACATCACCCTCGTCCCTAATTTAGACCACAATGTTTTCCAAAAATAACTAAGAAAATTAGCATCATGGTCAGAAGCAATGGTCCTAGGCATCCCATGCAACCTAACAATTTCTCTAAAGAAAAGTTCAGCAACTTGAACAACATCATCAGTTTATGACATGAAATCAAATGAGCCATTTTCGAAAATCTATCAACAACCACAAAGATAGAACCACGACCTGCTTTTGATCTAGGCAATCCAAGCACAAAATCACAGAAATATCTTCCCAAGGATGAGAGGGAATGGGTAGAGCAGAATACAAACCGTGGGGTGAAGCCATAGACTTCGACTTTTTGCAGACCACACATCGGACACAAATCCTTTCAACATCCTTCCTCAAACTCGGCCAGTATAAGTGATCATAGACCACCTTGTAGGTTTTGTTAATTAAAAAGTGTCCCATAAGCCCTCCTCCATGTGCTTCCCTGACAAACAACTCCCTCAAAAAATATTGAGGCACACACAAACGATTATCAAAGAACGGAAACCCAGAATTTTTAAAATATTTTTCATAAGCAACCTTTGAACATTTTTTGAAAATCTCTTTAAAATCCTGATCATCTGAGTACAAACCTTTGATAAATTCAAAACCAAGCAATTTAGTTTCAAGGGCTGAGAGAAGAGTGTACCTCCTAGACAAATCATCAGCCACAACGTTTTCCTTACCTTGCTTGTACTTGATCACATAAGGGAATGTTTCAATAAACTCAACCCAATGAGCATGCCTCTTGTTAAGATTTTGATGTCCCTTAAGGTCTCTCAAAGATTGGTGATCAGTGTGGATGATGAACTCCTTTGGCAATAGGTAGTGCTGCCACGTTTGAAGAGCCCTCACCAAAGCATACGGTTCCTGGTCTTATGTAGGGTAGTTGAGCGTGGCTCCTCCAAGCTTTTCACTGAAATTTGCAGTAGGCTTTCCATCCTGTATCAACACAGCACCAACTCCTACCCCGGAGGCATCACATTCAATTTCAAGAGATTTAGAAAAATCAAGAAGTACAAGTAATGGGGCTTGAGTCAACGTCCCTTTAAGGATCTGAAAAGCTTCTTCTTGAGCTTGTTCCCATTTGAACCCAACATTCTTCTTGCTCACTTCAGTCAATGGAGCTGCAATTTTACTGAGTTTGGGAACAAAACGCCTATAAAAACCTGCAAGGCCATGGAAACTCCTCACTTCACTAACGGACGTTGGACTCGGCCAGTCTCGGATCGCCTTGAATTTTTCTTCGTCCACTCTGAGGCCATATTTTCCTACAACAAAACCTAGAAAGACAACATGATCTGTGCCAAAATAACACTTTACAAGGTTAGCAAATAGGCGTTCCTTTCTAAGAACCTCAAGAACGGCTTTAAAGTGCAAATGGTGATCATCAAGGTTTTTGCTGTAAACTAGAATACCAACAAAATATACTACAATAAAATAACCTATGAATGATCTCAAGACATGTTTCATCAGGCGCATAAAAGTACTAGGTGCGTTTGTGAGACAAAAGGGCATAACTATCCACTCATACAGAACTAGTTTCGTTTTAAAGGTCGTTTTCCATGCATCTCCTTCTTTCATCCAAATCTGATGATATCTACTTTTTGGATATATCTTAGAAAAGACACAAGCACCATGTAGTTCATCAAGCATATCATCAAGGCGAGGAATGGGATGGCGATACTTTACCGTGATGTTATTTATGGCCATACAGTCTACACACATCCTCCATGAGCCATCTTTCTTTGGTACAAGTAGAACGGGCACAACACAAGGGCTGAGACTCTCCCTGACATAACCTCTGTCAAGCAGGTCATCAATTTGTTTCTGGAGCTTCTTAGTCTCAGCTGTATTGGTGTGGTAGGCTGGTCGGTTCGGTAGAGAGGCACCCATGATAAAATCGATCTGATGCTCAATGCCTCTTATCGATGGCAATCCTTTGGGATTTTCTTCTGGAAACACATCAGAAAAATTCTGCAAAGGTCCTAGAAACTCACTCGGAATGTCCGTGCAAGTTTAGAAGAAGATGAAGCCAAGAGAGATTCTTTACAAATAAGTAAAAGAAATGGCTTTTGAGTGCAAAGAGACTTCTTTACCTGACTTTGTTTAATGAAGAAGTTGGAGTTTCTGGTTGAAGTCTCAGGTTTGTCGACTTTAGGTTCTTGTTCACGACCCTTCTTGAGTTGGACTTGGTCTTGATGGACCTCCAAAGGTGACAAGGGAACCAAGGTGATTTTCTTTCCCTTGTGGTCGAAAAAATGTCGGTCTGTGAACCCATCATGTACTGCCTTCTAATCAAACTGCCATGGACGGCCCAAGAGAATATGGCATGCATCCATAGGAAGCACATTACAAACAATCTCATCCTCATAGCGGCCGATAGTGAGTGCAACTGTGACTTGCTCCTTGACGTACTGCGCACCAGCTACATTTAGCCCCTCAAACCTGAAAGGACGAGGAATAGGCCGAGTAACAAGCCTAAGCTTCTTTACAAGGGTGTCACTAGCCACATTAGTGCAACTACCTCCATCAATAATCAAAGGATAAACTTTAGAAGAAATGAGACATCTAGAGTGAAAAAAGATTTTCCCTTTGTTCTTTATCATCGGTTTTGGGTTGCACACTCAATGAACGTCTAGTGACAAGTAGTGGGCCAGATGTTGGGTAGTCCAGGCTGTCCTCATCAAATATCGGACCTGAATCCTCCACAAAGGTGGAGCAAAACTCATCGATCACACTATCATCCTCCTCATCAAAGATGGGCTCAATGGTGTCGTCCAAGGGCTTCCTAGCAACAAGAAGTGGACTGCTGGCTGGGTAATCACAGGTTTCCTCATCCTCATCAAAGACTGGTCCAAGATCCTGCTTGTCATCCTCGGACTCTACTTCACCATTCTCCAAAAGAACCATCACATTTTGGTTTGGACATCATTTGGCATAGTGGCCTAGCCCGTGACATCTAAAAATTGAATGTCTCTGGCTCGTTTGGAAGTCTCCTCTTTCTTTTCTCTATCAACATGAGCAGGAACATTAGTTTTAAAAGCAATATTTGTTGTGGTAGATGTCTTACCCTTGTCTTGATAGTTTGCTTTGGAAGCAAAGGCTGGCTTGGGCCCATAGGACGGTTTAGAGAGACCATTCCTTTTGACATGTTGCTCGATCATAATTGCCTTGTGTAACATCTTCTCCATACAATCATACTCTTGAAGCTCCATGCGGTCTTGGATTTCACGGTTGAGACCTGAAATAAATCGTGCCATACTGGAATCCATAGGCTTATCCACATCAGCCTTAATCATCAAGACATCCATTTTTGGTAGTAGTCTTCCACGGTCTTGGTGATTTGAAGTAAGCGTCTCAGATTCTGGTGAAGGTCACGGTGATAGTGGGTAGGCACAAATCGTTTCCTCATCAGCATGGACAGTTCGTCTCATGTCTCTATCGGTCTTTCACCTGTTCTCCTTCTGTGAGCCAACACTTGATCATACCAGTTAATATGCCATGAATCGGAAAGGATCACTTTAGTCGGGTGTTGGATATGATCCGAGAAGGCAAAGGCATTTCTTGAACTGAAATGAATTGAAAGGATCGTCAAGAGATTCGGAATGGCTCTTGATATACCCACGATCTAAGGCTAACCACCTAAGAAAGAATGAATGTGTTGGCTAACCACCAAACAACACACAAGATGAATTGGCTGACCACCAAATCAACAAGCCGCTTCACACCAATGAATTAGCTAAAGAACTGTCTCTCTCTCACTCAGAAAAACAGAAGAAACCAAAATATAACTAAACTTAGACTGATTTTATTCATAGAAGAGTTTACATAGTTATAGTAGCAATGGTCAAAGAAAAACATAAAGAAATTATGGAAAATTAGAAACTTAGAAAACACAAACAAAGACTAAGACTTTTGATCAGAAATAAATATGTTGTTGAATGCCTCTTGGATGATCATGAATTTGACTCTTTTTGTTGATATTTCTTAATGCAAATGGGCAGGAGACCATCAGCAAAGTCCTGGTCGAATATGGTGTAAAACCGACCCAAATTGAATTTGTTATGAATATTTTCTTGGGTTGAAAATTGCCTATTTCGCCCAGCAACTAAACCTGCTCCATGTTTAGTGTCGCTTAGCTCATTCAGCTTCAAGCTAGTGTCACTTAACTCACTCAGCTCATCCAGCTCATCTACTCTCACTTCAGCTGGTTTCAGCTCATGCACACTCTCTTCAGCTGGTTCCAGTTCGTGCACACTCTGTTTCAGCTTGTCCTCTGTCTCACCAGCTGGTTTAGATCAGTATACTCGCCATTAAGCCCTCCTGGATTGTCCTTTGTTGAAGAATCAGCTGTCTCAGCCATGGTCACATCATCCTGGTCCGGGTCTACGATCCGAGGCGCATCATTCCCTCCCTCTTCAAAAAGATTTGTCCTCAAATCTGGAACATTAAAATGAGAAGGGTTATAAGCAAAAAAATCATAATCAGAACATTTCTCACCTTGAGTTTGGTCTGGTTTTTGAATGGAAGAAGATCTTTCTTGATTTGCTTGATAATCACGGCTTTGTTCTTCATTTGGTCCTTCCATTGGCTCATGTGCATAGTCATCAAAAATTTGCAATGGGTCTGAAAATTCTTCCTTTTCTCGTTCGGTTTCAACTTTGTCATCCTCCAAAGTCACCAACGGTTTCTGATTTTGGCACTTGTTAGTATAATGATCGATCCTATGGCATTTGAAACACCTGGTAGAATGAGCTTTACTTGTAGTTTTCACAGCTTTGCTTTTATCAAAAGAAAACACATTAGTTTTTGAATCGGAATTTGAAAGAGAAGAAAACTTACATTTCTGTTTTGGTGCAGAAGAAGTGTTTGTGTTTTCCTTTTTTCTGAGTTGCTGAATAGCAAAAATTGCCTTATGCAACATATTCTCCAAACTAGCATAAGTCTGAAGTTTGTTCTGATCAATCACATCACAATTGCTTCTCTTGGCTTTGGTGAAGGGACGATCACCCTTTTTGATCCTCTTCTCATCATCGTCTAACATGTTTTGTCTCTTCCTCTGATTTCTTTGTTTCTGTACAAAATCAAACCCAATAGAAGCAAAATGTTTCTTATCTCCAAAAATCAGTTGCTCTTTTCAAACACAGTTTTAAAAGGATAAAAGGCGTATTGTTGTGCTTTTGAAGCCTGATTTGATTTCTTATGAAGTCCAAACTTCCTGAAAAACACTTAACAAAAGAGTTAGCACATAAAAATCCTCACACTCTCAAAGTGTTTAGCTCACGATTTTTAGGTGATCACTCAGAGTTCTTTTCAATAGTTCAAAGGATGATAGGCATTCAAAATTCAGCAATCAAAAACCAAACAACCTTTTATGGGTAAAAGAAAAGAGAAATAAAGATGAAGAGAATTTTTAATATGGATCGGCCTTAACTGTCCTAAGGTTGGGTTTCTTCAGCCAGCAAAGTTTTTCTTCCACCACTCCCTCTGGATTTCTCTTCAGAAGTGATTCAAGTAAAAACTTTTACTCTTTTTATTTATTTTTAATAACTGGCGATTACAAGGGAGTAAAGGAACAGCCTGGATCCAACAAGAAATAAGAAAAGAAAATCGTGGAGAGATGAGAAGATGAAAAGATGAAATGAAAACAAACCAGCCAAAGTGGCTCAGATACCACTTGATGAATCCTAGGAAAGGCACTCGACCGGTAAAGCTGATATGAACTCAGATCCGTTAGGATTGAGAACTGGTGGGATGATTGGTGACACAATGGGATGCGGAATGCCCCAATGATACTGCCAGTTTCGTTTGTTGCCGGATGTGACACACCGGTCCAACTCACGAAAAGGGATTTCACTCGGAGATAACCTCACCAAAGAAAAGATGTTCTAAGAAAAGAACAAAGAGAGTAGAATACTCAAGTTTTATTAAGAAAAATCCATTGCCTTGTTTCAGATTGAGTTCTAATACTTATACATGATGTAGTCAAAGAAATAAATAAAAGTATGGGAAATCAAGACATAGAAAATAGATAATTGACCAGATCTGGTCAAAACACAGAAAAAGATGTTGACTGGTCGATAGACCCATCGCCTACTGTCGTCCAGGTTCAATGAACCTTGCTGCACGTCCGGCGGTAATGAGAAGCACACACCCGGTAAGGTCCGTATGGTCGGATAAGAGAACCTCACCAACTGAACTGGACCAAAACGAGGCTAAGTCATCCGAAATCTCCTTAATCCTTGCCTTAGAGAGTTTTGGATGATCAAAGTCCATGAACTGATCGAAGTGTCAGATCATTCCATCAGTACGGTCGCTGATACGGTCTAAATGGGCCAAAGGGAGAAGCCATGGTCGGATTCTGGTTCCACTCGTTCGAAGTTGATTCTGGCTTGACCGTTGGTCTTAGAATGGCGAACTGGCCGGGAAAGACGAGCTCCAATTTGGTCAGATCGATCGTCAACTCGTGGTTCTTGTTGAAGTTCCATTCCGGACGTCCTTGGGTCGATCATGTACACGGCCCGATCAGTTTGTGCAGTACGGTCAGGGAACTGAACCTCGGCTGAAAAGTTCAAGAAGTCCTGATCCTCCTGCTGGTCCTGTTCCATTGACTGGGCCGTGGTCTGGGATACATCATCATGAGAAATGGTACATAAGGGAGAGTCTCAGCCATTATGCAGTTATGGTCTTGTTGGTGTCAAAGAAGGATGGTGAAGATGTGTGTGGACTTACTAGCCATCAACTATATCACTGTCAAATACAGGCACCCCATCGTCAGATTGGGTGACATGTTGGAAGAGCTCAGTGGTGCTACCATTTTCTCAAAAATGGATTTGAAGAGTGGGTACCATCAAGTAAGAATGAAAGAGGGTAACAAGTGGAAGACTGCATTCAAGACCAAGAGAGGTCTATATGAGTGGTTGATCATGCCATTGGTCTTACCAATGCCCCAAACACCTTTATGAGGCTCATGAACCACGTCCTAAGGAACTACATCTGTAAGTTTGTGGTGGTATACTTGTTGATATATTGATTTATATAGCTTGTCAAGAAGATCACATTGCCCATATTAGAAAAGTTTAAGAAACTTTGCGCTTGGAACAAATGCTAACCTCAAGAAGTGTACCTTCTGCACTGATCAAGTTTTCTTACTAGGCTTTGTTGTTATCTCACATGGACTTATGGTAGACAAAGAGGAAGTCAAGGCAGTACAAGATTGGCCTACACCTATCACAATTGGCCATGTTAGGAGTTTCCATGGTCTAGCAATCTTTTACAGGCGTTTTGTCAGGGATTTCAGTACCATTTCTGCCACACTGACAACGGTAATAAAGAAGGATTTGAGTTTCAAGTGGGGACCATAACATGACAAGGCAATCCAAGCTCTTAAAGACAACATTACCCATGCACCGGTTTTAGTTTTACCTAACTTTGACAAAATTTTGAGGTTAAATGTGATGCATCAGGTACAAGTACTGGAGCTTTCCTAACTCAAGGAGGTAAACCCGTGGCGTTCTTCAGTGAAAAGTTACATAGAGCAGCCATCAACTATCCAACTTACGACAATTAACTATATGCTTTGGTGAGATCGTTGGAGACATGGCCACACTACCTTCTGCCCAAAGAGTTTGTTATTCACACTGACGACGAGATACTTAAGTACCTAAGAAGCCAGACCACATTGAAGAAGAGACATGCTACGTAGTTGGAGTTTGTGGAATCGTTTCCCTATGTAATCAAGTACAAGAAAGGAAAGGAGAACATTTTGGCTGATGCTCTCTCTAGGAGACATGCCCTCATTGCCAAAATAGAAGCTAAGGTCATGGATTTGAGCACATCATGGGGATGTATGAAGCTGACCCTGGGATGCACAAGAGGCGCACTTGGCCCATACTACAAACATGAAGAGTCCGTTTTCAGAGACAAGATGTTGTGTATACTTCAAGGTTATAAGCGTGAAATGATCATAAGAGAGGCAAATGGAGGAGGCCTTATGGGACATTTTGGCGTGGACAAGACCCTGACTATTGTGGTTAAACATTTCTTCTGGCCACATCTAAAGCGGTATGTCAAACGTTTTTGTGCTAAGTGTATGACTTGCCTTAAGGCAAAATCCAGGTCACAACCTCATCATTTACGTGTTCCTTTACCTTTCCTAACATGACTTGGGTAGATTTGTCCATGGATTTTATTTTAGGATTGCCCAAGATCAGGAACAAGGATTCTCTTTTCGTTTTGGTTGATCGGTTCTCAAATATAGCCCATTTCATCCATTGCAACAAGACCAATGATTCTTCCCAAACAGCCGACCTGTCCTTTAAGGAAGTAGTAAGGGTTCATGGCATCCCCATGACCATCATATCAGACCGGTACCCAAAATTCGTAAGCCACTTTTGGAGAATCCTTTGGAGAAAGCTTGGAACCAAGCTGCTATTCTCTACCTCTTGCCATCCTAAAACTGATGGCCAAACAGAAATTGTCAACCGTATTCTCTCCACCCTTACTTACCAAACCTCACAGGCCATGGTTGGTAAAAAAATTGAGGAATTGGATTGATTGTTTACCATTTATCCAATTTGCTTATAATCTTGTGCCTCACTCGGCCACTAAGCTCTCACCATTTGAGATTATTTATGATTTTAAACCAGGAATATCACTGGACCTAGCCATCTTACCAAAGGATGTGATGGTTAGTCAAGATGTAGTTGCCAAAGCAGAGATGGTCCAAAAGCTATACAAAGCCACCAAGGAGAATTTGGAGAAGAAGAATAAAAAGACCAAGGCGTATGTGGACAAGAAACGAAAGGAGATCACATTTGAACCCAGTGATTGGGTCTGGTTACACCTAATGTCTGAGAGGTTTACAGAACAAAGGAAGTCCAAGTTAGCACCAAGAGGAGACGTCCCATTCAGAATCATCAAGAAGATGGGCGACAATGCCTACCAACTCGATCTTCTAGGTGAGTACAAGGTTTCATAAACATTCAATATTTTTGACTTGTCTTATTTTGATTCAGGTGAACATGTTTTGAGGTCATAACCTCTTCAAGAGGGAGAGAATGGTGAAAGATCAGAAACCAACCTTGAAAAGACCATTCCAATACTGATAATGGAGACTGCTCCAAAGACACGTTTCGGTACAAAAGTCCTAAGAAAAAGCTTCAATCAGTCGACTGAGCTTCTTCTTGTCTGACCACCTGATCTAGAAGACTTAACCAACTGGCTCAATTAGCTCACACTCGACCATAAGACGTTTGGACCAGAAACACGGCCCCATGAAGAAATCTGCCTAAATCAAGTCATTGAAGAAATAGGCCCAAGCTTGATCCAATCCAGCCTTAGCCCAATCTTCAAGGCTTATGAAGATCAGTCTGGCCCAGCTAAGACCGACAAAGAGGTGTACCCCGTTTTTCCAAGAACCCATTTCCTCAATTTTCTCACCATTGATCTGGCCCAAGCTTAGCCAAACCCAGCCCATACACTTAGAACAATATCCAAGCCATCAAAGAGTCTAGATGCATGATCAGTCAAGCAATCATGGACGTCCAAACAGAGAAGGTAAGTTGTTAATGCTCATTTTCATGATTGATTTGACTAACCAAGTTATTTTCATGTTTTTGTTTTATTCTTCTTTGTTTCCTTCATTTTCGAATAAACAATTAATAAGGAACTTTTATTAGCCTCGTTTTAGGTCCTAGGATTGAGTCTTTGTATTCAAGTCATTTGCTTCAAGTCCCCTAGAAGGGCATAGCTGCCTCGGATGTTCTATTAATTCCCTATAAGCAGCCTTGTATTCTTGACCGCATATCAATAAAGAAAACCAAGTTTTTGCCTTAGCAAACTTGTCCTTAAGTCTCTTTGAGGGTGTGAGAAGCAGGCCATGACCAACTGACTTATCAAGGTTCTGTCCAAGAGTCTTGTGGAATCCATCGATCCATTAATTCGCAATCATTTCCCATCCATTGTTCTAATCGAAGATTGTTGAACAACGAATCGATTAGAATCCATTCGACCACTTCCTTCCATCTTTCCATCCAGTGACATAAAACAAAAGCATTGAACAAACATTCTTTCAGATCCCATCTTCCACGTTCACTTGCACCAGGTTCATCATTGGTTCATCTTTATTTTCCCAATTTAACCGGTTCACCCGATACATCCAGTTCGACCACCATCATCATCAATCCGCCATCACCATTTTCCAAATCAGTGCATCCAGTTTGTAAGTCCAGAATAAGATTTTACAACATTCATGAACCCCATTCTTCCTGATGGTGTTGCAGATCGACTCAAAAGTGTTCCAATTGGTACAATGGGTTCTCGGCTGGGATACCATGGAACTGATTTCGCTGCACCAAGTTGGTGAGACCATTCTTGATCTCAAAGTCTCACATTTCAATAGGATGTGGGCGAATCCCATATCGATCCGCATAGAAAGCATCGGGGGTATCATAGTGTGCAAGTGTCGTGCATGGTATTCCTTGATTCACAGTTCTTGTCTCGCACCTACTTACGGTTACTGGCTGTTATCCCCATTGTTGCCAGTTTTTCCACCCACATCAGGTAGATTCTAGATATTGTTGTTATTCTCCTGATTCTGAGGATCATCCAGAAGTTGGATGTTATCGGTTTTGGCCATCTAACTTTCACAACAATTCGTTTGTTCTTCTATCTCTCTAAGCGACCAATCTCAAAATCCAAAGGATGTAGATTTGATGATCTTTGGCTTCTATTATGGCACATACTCATGCACCTGAGAGCACACAAACAAAGAGGAAGATATAATGATTAAATACAATAAAATAAAATATCTTAGTATGAAACTGATCCATAACTTTAAGGTGACTAATTGGTCCCTAAAAACTGCACCAAAAACTTGATAGGTCAAGTTTAAACCTGATTGTCTGACTTTAAGTGCACAGTGAAGTGCACAATAGTAATGTGGGATCAAATCCACAAAGACCAGAGATCACACGTAGAGTTATCAAAGACGTTACTAGTTAAAGCGATAAAAGAAGATTTGTTTGTTGATCTTCAATTTCTTAATTCAGTAAGAAAGAACAAGCATACAAGCGATAAATAAACATGAGGTTGTTAAAATCAGATAGAGCGTTGGGCACATGGAATTCTTAAGGAGATTCTAAACAATCAGATAAAGCGTTAGCGCAGAGAATTCTTAGAGACAACCGTTCAATGTTGACAAACATATAATTAGAGTTGATTACACTTTATGTCACTTTTGACTTTTCCTTACATTAAGAGTCACTTCTTACATGTGAGGTACTTTGTTGTTGGGAAATGATATATTGTGGACAATTTTTTCCTTAATGGGTGATGTGTGGATGGGTGACGCGTGGATGGGAGATACGTGGACAGGTTAAAGGGTGATGCGTTGATGGGTAATGTGTGGAAAGCTGATGCGTGGACGAGTGATGCGTGGACGAGTGATGCGTGGATGAGTGAAACATTATCTAATAACAACATATGCAACTTTCAGATGTGTATTGTATATATTCAACTACACAATTTGTACCATCTACATCGAATCCATCACCTGTCTAACCTCCTATACATTTGTTCATAGGTTCACTCATTTAAAGTTTTTCAGAATCTTAAGTTCATCTCATGTGATTAGCTCAAGCTCAAGCTCAAAACAAATAACTTGATCAGAACAACATAATGTATTGTGTCTATTTAGTCTACCTAAACACCCATCCACCTGTACTCATCCAGACTTATATGTCTACATGTAGGCATCCTCGTTTTTCAAACATCCACATATCACTAATCCATAACACAGTCATTGGATACGTGTACATATATAGATTTTAAAATATAACAAAAAAACATATCAAAGTGGATATCAAATTATAGAGAATTAAAAAACATAATTTATTATATCAAAAACTTTTTTATATGTATCTTTAATTTAAAAATAAACAAAAATAAAATATTAAAAGATAAACTAAATAGTTATGAAAACATACACTCTCTTTCCTCCTTTTCATTTCATAAATGGTAAATCTGTCTATTCTTGTTTAGGTCTTATAAAAAAAGTGCCTTACAAGTACAATGTGATCTTAGGTGTAATTGTAAAGTGATAAAATGCCTCTTAGTGTAAAAAATTCTATAAATTAACAGAGATTATAATTAAGCACATCCTTGAACACAAATCACAATTTTTGAGGTAAACTATTTTTGTATTGCTAACATCCTATGTTTTACAATCCTAAATACTAGCTTCCACTCAATCTCATATTCTAAACTTGCAATAAGTCCAGGTTTTATAAGTTCACAAGATGCAGTAATATTAGCTTATGCTGGTTATGAAAACCTTGCTCATTTAATATTTTCTCAGGAATTCAAGCAAACATTTCCAGTGCTTTAAATATTTTAATATCAGAAACTAGTTCATGATTTGAGTTTCACGTTTAAGAATAGCAATAAATGAAGAATCAAATGATAAATCCCTAATTTAACAGCCATATGTCAACAAATCATGATATCCCCTATAAAAATCCCTAAACCCAACAAGCAAATTATCCAGACATGCTCAAATAACAAAACCAATATGATTCATAAGAAAATATGAAGAATTGTATTAAATAATAAAGAGTAACATGAAATCTTCTCCAAATAAAAAATCTCTAAAAGAAGTCTCAAAAATCTCTCTAGAACAAGTCTCTATATGAAAACATGAAAAACATGAGTCTGGTTGGTTTATTAGGTCACTAGATAAACTATTTATTGTAATTAAATACTTATTGAGAGTTATTAGTATATTTCTTTATAACTGTACATTTTATTTTTAAACTAGGGTATGTCCGCGCTACGCGCGAAATTTAAACTATATGTTATTTTCATTTGAACAAAATTGTAAAATCATTGTTTGTAGGCTACGACTTAGTTTCCTATTGAATTCACGATTTTATTTTATGGGATATTAAAAATAAATGGTGAACTTTACATTGTAAGAGTTTTTAGTTTGAACATATTTTGGAGTGTGTTCAATAATAAAATGATGGTCAGCATACTATAATTTTGAAGGAAGATACGATAAAATTTAGGTATATACACAAATGAATATGTATCTTACCATTTTAATACGACTGAACATTTTTGAAGAGGAGTTTACTATAAGTACGTATATTTATTGACAACATTATTAGTAAATATATTTATATGATAACAAATTTAATATTGTTCTTTAGCAAACAAATTTTTTTAATATTGTTGGTCTATTTGTGGACTAAATCTTTAATTTTCTAAAACTGTCACAACTTAATGTCAAATGGATTTACGCTCTGTTCATCTCATGAAAATTATTACCATTTTTCAATGATTAAAAGCAATATTTATCTTCAGAAAACATGTAAAACCACTGATGCAACTATTGTGGCTCCTGTGGC